>CAJNIZ010030879.1:29790-40461 GCA_905231905.1 Symbiodinium pilosum
ACTTGGTGGTTGGGCGCTGCAGGAATACTCTGCGGTTGGGCACTGCAGGGACGCTTGGTGGTTGGGCACTGCATGGATACTTGGTGGTTGGGCACTGCAGGGATACTTGGTGGTTGGGCACAACAGGGATGCTTTGCGGTGGGCACTGCAGGGACACTTGGTGGTTAGGCACTGCAGGGACACTTGGTGGTTGGGCGCTGCAGGAATACTCTGCGGTTGGGCACTGAAGGGACGCTTGGTGTTGGGCACTGCAGGGATGCTTGGTGGTTGGGCATTGCAAGGATGCTCTGCGCTTGGGCACTGCAGTCAGGCTCCGGGCGGAGGGCGAGGACAACATAGGCTTCAAAATGTAACAACCCCGCCGCGAGGGTGGGGAATCATAAACCAGTTGTTTTTACGTTTGCCAGCCTCTCCACGCAAGAATCTCATAAATATGTGTATATATATATATTATGTATATGTATATGGGGTTTTGGGGGACATACATGCAGATTCTATCTCAGATAACGTTGTCCTACATCAATATACAGCTCTCTCTCCCTCTCTCCCTCTCTCTCTCTCTATATATATATATATAGGTTCCTGCTGCAACATGGATGCTTTATTTGTTTCCCCTTCCATTGGACCAGGAGTTACCTTCAAAACATGAGCCACAAACCATCAAGCCCTAACCCACACTTGCTGGACCCAAAGCCGCAATGCTAATGTAAGGTTTAGGGTTCAAGGTTTGGTGCCAATCTTATGGCCCTAGATTCCTCCCATAATTCTGGTACAAGGTACCTCGATTAACTATACTCCAAGATGATATCGGTGGTTAGCTGCGCAGTTATGAGTTACACCCCAGACCCGAAGCGCTGAAGCTGCAAATCAGCCTCTACTTGCATCCCCATCTTGTAGCACAAAGTACCAAGGCGCTGCTATGAGAAACAGCGGTTTTGGGCTTAGGTTCCTCAGGGGATCCCTCTAAGCTCCCGCGTGTCCCTACGGATATATAGATTTGTGGGTTCTGGGGTGTGGGGAGGCCGGGAAGCGCAATGGCTACTAGGCGACAATCTATTGCCAGTCGCACCCGTGAAAACCCAAACCTCTGTTTCTGGAGACGGGTTCAGGACTCTACGCAGCTGAATCCCGCGGGCACGAAACAAGCAGTTATAGCAAGACATCTAAGCCCTGGGGAATTGAGACGCTGAAGAAGCCTCAAACTGAAAGTTGGAATGCCCATCGCTCTAGACATCTCCAGACCCCTCAGAAACTGAAACCCCCCATGGCAACTTCCCGAATCTAAGGGCTCGCGATGCGAAACTCAAAGCCCTCGACCAATCACTCTATGGCTCAGCCTCTGTCCCAAAACCCAGAGAGCTCAACACCCCTTACTTACGATTTAGGCTTTAAGGTTTAGGATACCGATACCTTAAACGGGGTTTCCCTACATTAAGGTGTGCCTGTTTAAGGGTTCCTCATAAGAAGGATTATACCATTTTGGGATATGATTTGTTAGGTTAATATTGGGGTTCCCCCATTTATGGACACTACCAAATGGCCTTCGGACCCCCAATAATTTAAGGAACCTTTCTAAATTAAGGCCTATTGGGCTCCCTGCAAATTAACATGGGGATACCTTGAACCGCAGGAGGACCCCCCAATGTCATTTCCGTATTACAGGGTATTGGGCTCCAGGGGAAGCAACATGGAACCCAATCTAGGCCCGCTCTTGAAGGGACAGTACTCCATGCAGGCTATCTTTGGGAGTGCCACGCATGACTGGGGGAGGTATAGGGGGTGAAGCCATCCGCGCCCAAGCATCTTGGCAAATCACGAACATATTTCCATAAGATCTCATACTCGCATATGTCCTTCTCTCCCTTCTGCTTTAAAGTTTTGCGTTCTTTCACTGTCGATCCTAACCCCTGACGAAAAAAACAACTCACCACCAAGCCCTTGTTCGTTCTTCGCGCCACGGAGCCACGTAAGCCCTGCCAGGAGGGGTACTGGTACTGGCATCGACCCAGAGGCGGAGAGCAACCGGAAGAGCATCTCGAGGCAAGCTATCTTTGGGAGTGCCGCGTTTGACTCGGGGAGATTCTGAGGTGAAGCCTTACGCAGCCAAGAATCTTAGCAAATGACGAACCCATTTCTACAGGATCCCATACTCCCATATTTCCCCTTGCCCTTCTGCTGCAAGTTTTGCGTTCTGGTAACCTGAGCACCAAGCCCTGCCTGAGACTTTGAAAAGCCACGCGAGCCATGCCAGGAGGGGTACGGGTACGGACTTCGACCCAGAAGCCCAGGGCTACCGGAAGGGCTTCTCCAGGCGCATGTCCCAAGAGTTTCTTGGGCTTAAACTTGTGGGTCAAGAGCTAGGTCACATTCATGTAGGCTATTTCAGGCTGATTTTAAGGAGGAACGCAAAGGGAGGTGAGTATAGAGGGGGCGCGCTTGGGCAACCTGATCATAGTAACAAAAAACGCTAAGAACCATAAAGATTCACACTAATCATTCTGTAATGGTATTTTTGTAGTACTGATGTTTGGGTGGTTTAGGGTCTAGAACTATCGTTTTTGAATATTGAGTAGCTTCCAAAGCTCCAAAAGGTAGAGCGGCCGCAGGCCTCTGAGTCTTGGAGAGTATTGAGGCTAGCGATTTGATCCTAGACCCCAACCATAGACCTTGAGCCCTAAAAATCCATTTCTAAACCCTAGGGTGGAATCAGGTCTACTTCGGGTTGTTTGAAGGGGCTTGTCGTTTGGGGCTTGCAAGGACGATCCTGTGGCTCGTAAGTTGCTACGGTCTGAACTTGAGGCTGTACGCGCCGAGGAAACTACCATATTAAGTAAGGTTTTCATATATATATATATGCATATCTCATTATGGGTTATGTTGGGATCATCGAAACTAAACAGGAAACTACTGTTTAGGGTTTGGGTTTGGGTCACGCAGCATGAGCTATTCCCAGAAGCCCGAATGTCTGTGCCATGGGCAAGCATACCTGGGGCGTTCCCAAAAGGAGGGGTACCCCTTAGGGAGTTTCCAAAATAAGGATTATAGTATTTTGGGGCGTTTATTAGGACCCTAAACCCTAATGGCATTTGGGGGTCTATATTGGGCCCCACTTTGTAGAGTTCCCCACCTGCAACGCATGAACCTAGCACAGATTTTGCAGAGCCTACACAGGCGTGGCCTTCTATCAGCCATTTGTTCCCAGCCAAAACCCTAAATCCTAAGCCCTATACACCCTAAACCCTAGACCTTGAACGCTAAACCCTACATCCCAGCTCCTGCAATCTTCTACGCCTCGAGGTCTCGAACCCCTGAAGCCCCCACCGGCAGTTGCAAGACATAAGTAGAAATTCAGCACCTTCCCCTTAAAATCCCCTCCAACATACCACCCAATACCAAACATGCCAATACAAGGGTCTAGGGTTTTTGGTATACCAAAATGGGAATAGTTGATATTAAGGGGGAAATTTTGGGTGGGAGGACTAATAAACCTGCCCTCCCCTCAGCATCTCAGTATAGACTAAAAATACCAAATAATATGATTTTGGGATGGCATTTCTTAGGAGGGGAGTGGGAGCATTCATTGTCAGGCGCAGGCCGCCACCTCCCCCCACACCAAGACTACTTTCAAATTGCCCGCCGCGTTTTTCCATTTTCCGCCAAAGGGGTTGCTCTAGTATGAGGCGGGAAAATATCAGGTGGGGATATAGAAACAGGGGTTTAGGGTCATTTTGTCCTAGCTTGCTCTTCCTATGTTATGAGCTACAGCCTAAACTTCTTAAAGGGGGTCACATAGGAGAGCATTACAGGGGTTATTAAGGGGGATACTAGGACTTTAGACAGTAGCTCATATGGAAGAAACTTGCTCTATTCCATCCCCTTTACTAATCAAAACCCAGCATTTCAATTTCCAATCCAAGGACCTTGACGTTCGTACCCGCCTTGGACGTTGTGAGCCTTGCTTGGCCTAAACCCTAAACCCCCTAAACCCTAAAAGCCTTGCTTGGCCTTATTAGTTTAGGGCCCAGGGTTCAGGCTTGCCATGCTATTGCTTGATCACTGTTGGACGTTTCCGTATTTTTTAGACCCACCCACAAGGGAACATTGAGTAGCATCTGAGCTATAGTCTAAAACCCCTAGTATCCCTTCTTGATAACCAATAAATATAGTGCTTCCCGCTTAGAATCCGCGATATAACCCCCCTGTAAGAAGTTTAGACTATAGCTCATCTCATGATACTAAAAACCCAATACGGGATGTAGGATTATATTGTACTGATATCTCAACAAGGAGCCGGATCAATCGGGGTCCGCTCACCCCAGGGCTTAGGGCTTAGGGTACGAAATTTGGATGATGTTAGGACATTTTGGGGTCGTCATATACAACAAGATGGCAACCCCAACCTCCAACATACGGACCTTCATATGATAGTTCTAGGGCCCCTCAGGGTCCTTAGGTGGCCGGAACTATTCTCGAATGACCCTAGCAAGGGGGAACCTAGGGGCCAGTCTGGGGGTGGGACTTGTAGGAACCAATAACAAAATCACGCAGCCGCACATGGTAGAGCTTGTAAAACCCCCAGGTAGAGTTCCGGTAGTTCAATGTAGTAATTAGTTCCTAAACCCTAAACCTAAACTGTTGGGAACCGCAACTGCAGTGACCATCCGGCCGAAGATCGGCTTTCGACTCGGCTCTTGTTCTCATACCAATACATCGCGAGATTCTAGGTTGTTGTTAAGGAACTTAAATTAAGTTACCATAATGCGCGTATATAGTATATAAATGGGTTTCCCCAACATAGTAATCCAAATTAAGTTCCTTAAGAGCAACCCAGGTTTTGAAGGAGCGTTCAAGCTCTCACAACAATTCTTGCGCAGGCGTCCAGGATTAAGGTTTCTGCTTTGGATTTCAACCGCGCTTTCGTGTGTGCCAGGGCTCAGCAAGCGGGGGCTTGGAAGTGCCTTTTAGGGAAACCCCATTATATACTAGCTCTATATATATATGTATGTATGTATATATATATATTTGTACATACATATATATATATATACACCCTATGGTAGCTTAGCTTAAGTTCCTTGACAGCAACCCAGTTTTAGGGTTTAGGGCTTAGGGTACACCAAGGTCTCCTCTATTCTGAATGTATTACGGAGTATGGGAGTTTCCCAGAATCCGGGGTACCGTTTTGGGGGGTCCCAGTTATACCGATTAGAGATTTTTGGGGGCTATGTTGGGGACCCCTTAGTTAGTTGAAGCTGCCACGTCCTGCTTCGGCAATCAAGGAGGAAATTCATGCATACAGGCAGTCTTCCGAGGCTTCACCAATGTTTGTGATAGGATTTGGATTGGGATAGGATTTGGATTGGGATATGCCAAGTGGATACATGAGCTTGCCCAAACAATAACTGCTGGATTCGCAGCCCCTCAGCTTCTCAACCTACCTGAGTTGTTTCATCATCTAGGAGAGTGCCCAGCGAGAGTCTCAGAGGAGAGGGAAAGAGAGTGCGTTTCTGCATGCTTTCCCTACGAGGCCATGGCCGACGGATCCTACGAGACCTTCTTCAGCCTCCCTTTACGGGAGGGGCGCGGGCCGGAGACCTCATTCACGGATGAGGACCGTGTACTCCGCACACACGATCCTCACACTCACAATGCTAGTTGATGTTTCACGTACAGGAGCTCGCTGCCATTCAGACCCCCGCGTTGCAGGCACGCGCCTGTGATGTTCTTCTAATTTAACATCAGAGCTGTACAGGAAAGTCTCGTGACAGGCCAAGGTCGAGAACGGCGACTAACCAAGGACCGTGAAGGTAGGACGGTTCGTCCGACGCCGAGTCAGAATTGTCACAATCAAGCATTGCTTCCTCCAGTCTATGGCGTCTCGACCTAGGCGGACCACAAGCTCTTCCTGTGGCTCACCTTTCAGGTTGCTGCAGCAGCCGCCGCGTGCGCTTTCAACGTTCGCAATCTAAGGTCCCTGAGGTGACGCCGTCGGGATCTTTGAGGTGACGCCGTCGGGATGGCTCGAGGGGGCGCGTTGGCAGGGCATGCCCTACCACGTAACCCTCGGCCTCCCAGACGATTGGAGCTTGCTGCCGGCAACCGTCTCAGGCACACTTCGGCTGCGTGCTTGATTAGTTTGACGCCGAGGCCTTTGAATCCGGCGTCCGCGAAATCGCCTTCACGGTCAAGCTGAAGAAGATCTCGCAGGCCAAGGACCAACGCTCATCAGAGTCATGGCAACTTCCCTTGGAAGGATCCGGCGCGGACCGCCTACAAAGTCATGGGCGGCACTCTCCTAGATGTAACTAATGAGGCAGCCACAAAGCTGAGCATAAGTCCTCGAGGTGACTGGCAGGTATCACTTTAAAGATTACAAAAAGGCTGTCATGCACGCACCCATTTTTTTGTCTCTGGACTGTGTGAGACTTTCGGTTAACCATAGCCGTCACGGCTCGCCTTACATGTATGTATGCAATGGCATTAGAAAGAGGGGCTCGTCTTTTGTGGCGTTACAAAGTATCGTGTGTTCCTTCTGTTTTGGATCGGGGTTTTGATTTCACGCATGTTGCTCAGCGATGAGCTGACTGGTATCCCATGCACAATCGCTGAAATATGATCAGTCTTGTCTGCATTAGTACTACTACAGCTGCTACTACTACTACTACTACTATTATTATTACTACTACAACATTGATATATTCTGGATTTCCAGATTTCCAGATGGCTTGATTTGGAGGTGCTTTCAGAATCTCTTTGGACATGCAAACTACCATTGTAGAGACAATCCTGTCATCAACACACTTGCAGCTCATTGCTCCACAGCGCATGCCTGCTCACATCATCGCTGCGGCTCAGCAGTGCTTCTCATGTAGTGTGTGCTGCACAGTAGGCTAAAGATCTACCCCATTGACCATAACGTCTGGCGGAAGGCTCCATCCATCAAGCCTTCTGCTGTATGGAATGCCGTGTTCGACGGCCCTTACACCAATCGCACCAACTTCACCACCCTTTCCTGATGAAGTGACTGTCCCAACGTACCCAAACACTGAGATTGTCTTGTCAGTGCAGCTGCTCTGGATCAACGATCATAGCTCACCTGTGCATTGAAATCGCGCTTCTAACGTGTGCCCCTCAGAACTGATGAGCCAAGAAGCACTTATGAAGTTATCAGCCGTTGCCTTTCCAAGACAAGGTGATGTCCAGCCTCTACCAGGCGCACAGGCGCCTTCTTTGTGATGCGAACGACACGGTCGCGCTGCAGGTCATGCAAAGCTTCTTCAACGAACGGTCAGAAGAGGCGGCCGCCATTCTCGAGTCGGCGCAAGAGGAAGGTAGGATGCGACGTGATGCGCAAACATTGGTGCCTCGATGCATGTTGCAGACAGCAAATACTTCGCCGACGGGTACCACCTCTCGTCCTGCGGAATGGCGAGCTTCTGCCTGGAGCTGCAGAAGAAGGTCGAGGTACGACCTAGCACATGCACATACCTAAGCCTACATTCCACTGCCGCAGAGTCTTGCAGGGAAAAGACCTCGTGATCTCCGACTCCACGCTGTGCGTCGTGGACAAGGCCCGTTACAACATGCCCAGCTAAAAGACATGCGAATCGACGTCAGGACAATCCAAAAAAGGGCGGCGATAAGGGCGCCCTGGCCGAATCCCTGCTCCGAGTGCCGGTGCGACCGGCGTGGGGCAAGGGATTCGGCTGGGGAGGCTTCTCAAAGCACGGGAAGGATCAAGGAATCATGAGAGGGTACTCGAGCCATAATCTAAACTCCAAGTAGCCCCTTGATAAGCCCTATAATAATACTGTCTATTTAATCCTTTACATAACCCCCTGTAAGGAGTTTGGACTACAGCTCATTTGAGAAACAGCTTGCAACTTCTGAGAGTCCGGATGCCAACTTGACTACAATCAAAATTCATAGGGCGGTTCTCATACCGAGGCAGTGGTTATATAGGGAATTACACAAGGTATATAGGAATATACAGGGATCATATAGGGATTATTTTAGGACTTGTTACCAAGACAAGGTAAACTCATTGTAAGCCCCAATGCCCGCCTCGACTAGGCTGCTGGGCTGCAGACCACCGGAATGAAAGGCAAGTTGAGTAGGGATACTATGGGTTTTTAGGGTTTAGGGAAGTAAGGCTATAATCCCAGTTATACGTAGTTACTAAGTCCCATGGCCCTCCAAGTAGACCAGATGCCTGCGGCCTTATCATTTGACCCATTTGGGGTGCTTCAGAGAATGACTCCAAAAGCTAGACAACGTGTTTTTCCCCCTGCTCCAGAACCATCAACATTTGCACCCAAGAACCCGACACTCTAAAACCTCAGCACCCTAAGCCACATAATCAAGTCCCAAGGAGCCCGCTGTCGATGCAAGATGCTGCAGAGAATGGAGAACTTAAGGAGCCAGGGTTTGGGTCATGAGGTTTACACGGCGGTGACATAGCGATTGCATAGGGACAGTACCCCAAGATCTAGGGTTTGTGTAAGGCTTTCGGATTAAATTCAGGGATGAGGGATTAGATCATAGTAGCCAGCAAGGGACCCTACGCCCTGTCTGAAGGGTATAGGGCAACGCAGTCGGCTCCGTTTCCGAAAAGGGACTTGCACGGCTTGATGACCCCTTTTTTAATGGTTTAAAATTTAGAGTTTAGGATTGAACTCAAGCCTGTAGCTGCCACGACAGGAGGAACCATCGCGACACTTTCGGCGTTGCCAAAGCCTCTTTGAAGTGAACTTTGGTAGTTGGCTGCCTTGTTCATGGTTAGTAGGGAGTTGATTACCTGTAAACCAATTACCTAAAGGGTTTATGGGTTGTATATACTAACTAGGGGGTATAAGACGGATTATCTCGGGACTGCCATAGAGATCCCCATTTCTCCACTCCCCACGAACCATCAGCGAGTTGTGCCGGTTGAAGGTTGGGAACCCTGAACCCGAAACTGCGCGGAAAACATCCTTCGCCACGCTGTGTCCCGTAAATGTTGGGGACATTTGGTTTAGCGTGGGCACTGCCCCTACTCTATAACAGTTGGATATTAAAATTGGTACTTTCATTTTCTATAGTCCTCAATATGACCCCAACATAGACTGTTACAGCTTCGGGGCAGTACCCAAGGTTTTGGGATAGGGCTTCAGGCCAAACTTTGTGAAAACTTTGGGCAGTTGCCAGGTTTGGGGAATCCGTTGGGGTTGGATGAGTGAAGTATTCAGCTGATTACCCTCCGTAATTAGGGTTTAGGGTTTAATATCCAAGTCAAGATTCATGTCAGTCATCCCGCTGCCAGACCCTTTTTCACCAATCGCACATTTTCTGGAGCAGCTGCGTTTGCGTTTCAGGACTTGTTGCGGAGGAGTTCAATTTCACGGGGAGTTTTTTTTTCGGTACCGCAGGCAATTCTTGGACGTATGTCCACGACGTAGTGTTCGGAATCCAGTACACTTTTTCAGGCGGCCGAGTCTACAAATATGGCCTATTCCAGGCGCTGCAGTTTGTGATGATTTCTGGGGTCATTCCCCTTTAGGGGCTATGAAGCTTTCTACCCTTGTGGGAAATTGTTTCTGCCCAGGGGAATGACATGAGTTGTATTTTATTTGGGGATACTATGGTACCCTATACAGCGTAAGATTATATCCTCCTTTTGGGGTATAGTATTTTATATAAGGAATAATATCTTACTAGGTTCAACCACCCAAAAATATGCCCACATGAACTATTTCCTACTTTGAGCTCCTTGGAGTGCTAGCCGGACGGACTTGCCAAAAAAGAGACTGTCAAAATCTCGACTTGCTCCACCCTTAGCAGGCTCAAGGTTCAGGATTTAGGGTTCAGGGTTCGGGTTTAGGGTTCAAAGGTCTAGGGTTTAGGGGATTAGGGTTCAGGGGTTTAGGGTTAAGGCTTTAGGTCATCGGATTTCTTTAATGTTCGGCGTAAGGGGTGCTTAACATCAGGGCGAAAAAAAAGGGGCAAGAAGCCTGAGATAAACCATACGACCCTAAACTCGAAACCCTGAACCTCAAACGCAGTTGAGATCGTTCTGCAGTGATCGCTGTTGCAAAAGTTTTGCAGCGGTAAGAGACCCTAAACCTACCCGAAGTTTCCATTTCCATCTTCTCTACCAGCAGATGTTCCATTATTGGAGTAATATCCTTAAGCCTTGCATTGTTATGTCATTTTCATTTTTTCTATCCGTATATCTCTCTAAATAATTCAAGGGTAATGCCTTCCCCCAAACAAACATGGAGGCTGAGAGGCCTGCGTTTTGAAGGACAGTCATCTTTGGCAGGCATTGTTTTGGGCTTCATGTTAATTAGTGTAGGGAAACATCTTTTTAGGGTACCTGGACCATACGGAACCCATAATGTCACGGCTACATGCTACAGGGTGGGTGGCTTGAAAAGGAGGATTTGGTATTGCCCAGGTATGCCTTATTTGGAACACTGCTTGCATTTGCTTTTCGGACAGTAAGCAGTCCGCGCAGCAGTAAACTTACACCCTTTGAGTGCTTAAGCCTATTGATTAGTGGCTTGTGTAGTCATCGTCGTCGTCGTCGTCGTCGTCGTCGTCGTCGTCGTCGTCGTCGTCGTCGTCGTCGTCGTCGTCGTAGTAGTAGTAGTAGTAGTAGTATCAGCAGCAGCAGCAGCAGCAGTACTAGTA
>CAJNIZ010030879.1:40561-51844 GCA_905231905.1 Symbiodinium pilosum
AGTGGTGGTGGTAGTAGTAGTCGTATTGGTAACAGCAGCAGCAGCATCATAGTAGTATAGTGGTAGTAGCAGTAGTAGTGGTAGTAGCAGTAGTAGTAGTAGTAGCAGCAGCAGCAGCAGTACTAGTAGTAGTAGTAGTAGTAGTAGTAGTAGTAGTAGTACTATAGTGGTAGTGGTAGTGGTGGTAGTAGTAGTAGTAGTAGTAGTAGTGGTAGTAGTAGCAGTAGTAGTGGTAGTAGCAGCAGCAGTAGTAGTAGCGGTAGCAGTAGCAGTAGCTGTAGCAGTAGCTGTACTAGTACTAGTGATAGTAGTAGTAGTAGTAGTAGTAGTAGTAGCCGTACCAGGAATAGTAAACTGGGCCGAGGCCGCGTGACAACAGTGAACTCCAACATGAGCATGCTTTCCCACGCCGCGCACGCAGGAATGTGGGGCCAACGAGTTCTACTATTGTCCTCAGGGTTCAGGGTTTAGGTGTTTAGGGTTTAGTTGACTATTAGTTTGTAGAAAAATTCATGTCTTTGTTTTGTGGGTATCGTTCAGACACATTTCACGATTGTGACTGTTTGGTTAAGGTTAGCCCTGAACGCCTTTCCGGCTCCTAGTAAGAAACGCGGGAAAATTATGTGTATATATATATATGTATACTTTGCACTTTTATATATATATATACAGATTCCCTTATTCCCTACTCAGAGCCAGTAAGACGTTCGGTTTTGAAGGCAGGTGTGTTGGGCGCCACGGCTTGTAGGGTGTTCATGGGGTTGGCTGCAGCGAACGCGTTGCTTCTGATGCGAGGGCCACATGGTGCAACATTGGCAGTCTGTTCGAAATCCGTGAAGCTTGGAGGGGCCCTTTCTACCTATAACCTGCCTGTACCTGTACTGTATTTATATCACCATACTTAGGGGAACTTAGGGGATTTAGAATTGGATCATATGTTCAGCTGTGGTAGTAGTTAGTAGGCTATAGGTAACATACCCTTTCAAGAACTCTCCATCCAGAACAGTCAGGCCCTGAACTTGAATGCCAAGCTAGGGTTTAGGTTTCAGGGTTGCGCTTAAGGGATTCAACTTGAATTTCCACTGGGAAGATCATATCGTTTACCAGTATCTATTGTATGATAACAGAGCCCTAAACCGTAAATGACCCGTAAATAAACCCCAGAACCGGTTCAAAAGGGAACCAACTTACTTTGAGTTTCTGAACAGGCGCCAGGAAGTTGGTACCCTAAACCCTGAATCCTAAGTCCTATACAAGCTAGGATCCCTATATATTTTGTATACACCTCGTAGAATCCTAGAAGTCCAATTCAGGGACTATGGTTAGGACATTTCTTCCCTAGTTAGGCCCTGAACCCCGTAAGCGCAAAAGGCAGCTGCTGCCATACATATCTTCGCAAAGTCGTTGAGTCGCCACAGTTTGAGCTCTTCTTTGCCTTACTGTGGCCCGGCACAGTTGGCGTTTGTCCTGGGGACTTGGTAGGTAGGTCAGTATACCATTTATGGTTAGGGTTTAGGCTCAGGGGGGACTCAGTAAACAGGTTAAGCATGGGAATAGCTTCAATCATTATATGGCTTAGAGGGCTTGTCGAAGGGGGTTCGACAGATATTTACTAAGTTCCGCTGCCTCTGCAACTAGGTTCGGGTGTTTGAATTTGAGTCTAGGGTAGGGTCAGGGCACGTCAGGGGAGCAACCCTTGAAAGCACCTTGTTGCATGACGGGCTCGGCGGCTAGTCACTCAGGTAAGATGCGCATGCACGTGGAATCTCAGATTTTGCTTACAAGGCTCAGGTTTCAACAAGTAGTGGGCTTGAGACTTGTGCATGTGTGCAGCGGTGTAAGATGTGGCTAATCTTCAGGACCTTGTCGGAGGGATCTTGATATCTTGATGCCTATAGGGCGATTGACAAGTTGCTATGTTCAAATGGGGGCTCTATGAGGATCCTGATTGTTATTTTGGGTTATATAGGGTTATATAGGGATAAGGGAAAACAAAATGGAAGCTACCAAACTAGGGTTTGGGGGTTTAGGGTCATGAATGGAGGGATTTGGAGAATTGGGACCTGACACAACAACAAAATGCGGTGTCATTATTGAAGTTAGGGTCCGATCTGGGCACGTGAAATATGAGGGGCCGTTTATAAACAGGACCGCAAAATGAAAAGGGTCCCAATTTTGAACCCTGTAGCTCTAAACCCTTAAACCCCTAAATCCTAAACAATACACCCGATAGAGCTTAAAGTCTTCCAAACGCATCCAACGTGGCCTCTCTGGCAGCTTGTGCTGCGAAGACTGTGTCCTGGGTTAGGGTTTAGGATATGGATAGTCAAATGGAAGATGAAATCGACACCTCGGAGATGCAGGGTTCTATAGGGTGATAAGGAACCTCATAAAAGCTGACAGAATGCGGTCCGTAACAGTTCAAACGGCTTTCCCAATGATTAAAGTTGAGTCCCGGCCATAATCTCCATTTACTTCATTTAGTGTAAGTAGTTGTTACGCCCAAATTTCAAAGATCAATAGGGGACCTTAAAAACTATAGGCTAAATTCATTTAAGCTGTGTTAAGAGAAAACCCACAAAACGTGGAGACTAATACGGGATGTCCTACATATCGTGACTGAATTAAGGTTCCTCAACAGCAAACCAGTATCAGGCCTGACTTCTGTGGGCTGCAGTGCTAGCCTTAGTCTTGCTCCAAATGCTTCGATTCAGTATGGTAGCCGGATCCCCTCTCGCCTATTTATTTAAAAAAAGATTCTGCCCGGTAGATCCCGAAAGCAAACAGACAGAAGACCCCGCGCTTGAAATCTTTAACGCTTAGGGCTTTGGTGTAGGGACTTGGAGGGTCAGGGAGACTTAGTAAGTGGGCTACTAACCCTGAGAACCCTCTTAAGTAGATAGAGTCTGGCATTGGGTATATTGAAAGTAAGATCCCCATATACCCTATATTCTATCTACTTAAGGGGGACTATAGGGTATAGTGACAACTTGAACCCTCAACCCCCAGCCCTGACTTCCTAACTCTCCCCCTACCCTAAAGCCTCCAAAGCCCTCAAGCCCCCAAAGCATGCACCCTGATAGGAGCCATTGTCTAAACTCCTTAAAGGGGGGTATATGGGGGATTGTATAAGGGACTACATTGGGGTTATTAAGGGGGATACTAGGAGTTTAGACAATGGCTCATAGGGTTTCGAGTTTAGGGACTCACCACCCAGGATCTTCGTGAATTCGATTCTCATCGGCGTTACAGTGCAGTGGCAATCGCTCCATCGCACGGTTTACATGCCGGACCGCTTGGGCTCAGTTCGTAGGATGATGTGCTTCCCTCAAAACCGTAAACCCCTACACCCCAGACCCTGAACCAAATATTGCTTGCCCCACCCTACTGCTCCCAGCTATTGAATATTAGACTGCTGGGCTGTGTAACTATGGGGAAAATAGCACCCAGAACCCATTATTTAGGTAGCCCTGGGGCTAGAGATCCTTGGGATACATGGGGAATACGGAGGGATTGCGACGGTCCCAGCCGGGGAGTACGTAAGGTATTTTGCGAAACACACATATGGTAGGTTGCAAGAAGGCCTAAACCAAAGCCTTGAACCGAAATAACCTTAAACCTGGATCAATGTTAGGGATCCTTTATACTTCTTTGGGTAGGGGAACCCTAAACCCTAAACCCTAAAACAGGATGTTTTTTTCTTCCCGGGGTATTGTGGGCTAAGAAACCCTGAGCCCCAAACCCAAATCCTGAACGCTAAGCCCTAAACCCTTAACCCTAAGCAGGGTCCAGGTATAGAGAGTAGTCTGCAAGGCTCTAGGGCTTGGATTTGGGGACCACTGCGGCTTGACACGTAATTTAAGTGACTTGGGGTTAGGGGTTAGGGTTTAGGGCTTAGGGTTATTGGTTTAGTGTTTAGGGTAGAGGGCTTAGGGTTTAGAGTTTAAGGATGTTTAGAGTTGCTAGGGCTAAGTGCTTAGGTCTCGCCATGTCTTGCCCAAACAAACATGGAACCCGAAACGGAGGGTCAAGCGTCCATTCAAAAGGGCTGGCACATCGCCGCCACCACTGCCACCTCCGCCACCGCAGTCCCCGGGACATTCTGTTCTCTCGTTCTATTGCAATCCCCTGATTGCACCTAGTCGTCCCGGGGTGCTGTCCTCCTCCTCCTCTTCCTTTGTATGTTTCTTCTTCTTCTTCTGCTTGCCAGCTGCTGTTTTCCGGCTAGGCCCTCGGTTTTAAGTCCCAAGCCTAAATGGCCATGAACAACTGCACCAGCCCTGTTTGAATCCCGCCCCCCCATGTTGCCTTTTGATGGCCAAGCACGTCTGTTAACGGCCTTGCAGGAAAGTCTGTACATTGCATCGACAGTCTGCAATGCCCCTTGGCTCCATGCACACCTGCAAAGTATCTTAGAGTTTATAGGGGTCGATAGTCGGAAAACTGGTGCTCCAACAGGGTGCATCTTCTTTAGCTTCTGGCGATCATCCCCATGTGAACCCCCTAAACCCCCTAGAACCCCTACACCCCCTAAATCCTGAACCATAAATCCTAAACTCTAAATCATCTGAGCCAAAGAGGAGAACTCATGGCAGCAAATTGTATCGATATAGGAGTTTTCAAAATAACCCATGTTCCTCAGAAGGGCAATGTCAGGGTTTTTCTAAAATCAGGATGTAGGGTTCAAGGATCGGGGGTATACAGGGGTATATGGCGTTTGTATAGGGATACTGTCCCTCCATAATGGAGAATCACATGGGAAGGGTTTCAAAAACTTAGAGATCCCTTCTTGAAGAACAATCATATATTTGGCCGATATTTGGATCTACAATTTTTCCACCCTCCCCCCCATTTATGAAAATCCACATGTATGAGTTTGATCTGTAGACAGGACCTCCCATTAACATTCTCATATCCTTACTCGAATCCTGAAACCCAAAAGCCCCAACCCTGAATCCATACAAAAGCCCCTATACCCTACACTTGAAAGCTAATTCAGCTTAAGCCCTGAACCCTAAACTGCTAATCCTTATTCCCCTACATTCTTCAGGGTTTAGGGTCTGCACATACCTGTGAGCGATTCATAGGAAAACAACCCCCAAACACACCCCTGCGCCCTCAGATCCTATAGGCAAGTTCTATATTCCTTGAGATCTAAACCTCGCAAGACCATGAAGGTGTTCTTCGTGGTGGAGCTGATCCTTCGTCTTTGGGCAGATGGCTGTAAAGTCTTCTTCGTGGATTCCAGCGCCTAGACTGTATGGCAACAGTTTTAGAGGAGTTGCTGCATGGCGCATGGTAATAAACCTTGCTGTCAATTCCCCAAACCCCTACCTGGCAGGCATTTGGGAATTGACCACAAGGCGTCACAAGGATTAATTGCATTGGACTTTCCAGGGGCAATTATAACTACATTGTCATTATTCACGAGGTAATTAATCTTGACATAAGATACTCATTTCCAGCTCCAGCATGCGTCAAGATAGTTACACTATAGCCCTTTATCTGACCCCTAATATATACTGTTACAGGGTTGGGGCAGTACCCAACCTAAACCCTAAAGCCAAAACCCGAAACCCATAGCCCTAAAATCTTGCAAGGTGCCCGTACCTTCAACTGGTTCGACACTTTTATCGTTCTTTCCATCATACCGGAGCTGATCATGCCGTTGGTGGGAGTGGATTCTTCGAGGCGCTTGCCAGGGGTTTGTTCAGGGCTTCCAACACGCTCCGAGTTCAGGCTTTGAGCTGAACACACCCTGAACCCTACACTATGCAAGCGTAAGAATAGGAGTGATGATTAACGCATGTAGCACTGGCGCACAGAAATAAAAGCCATCCGGAATGATAGCTGGCAAAGAAGTGTGAGAATGAAACGGTGATGGCAGCAAATAACATCGGCAGTCCTACTGATCTTAGCTGTTAGACAATTGTACATTCTGCTTTACTGTTGGGCCCTCGCTATTCCCTGTCCATGACTTCCCCAAAACCCCAAGAAGGTGTTTGTCATAGCCCAGTGAACAGCTGAGTAAGGGCTTGGGGTGCGGTGGCCTGTGAAAGGGTTTGGGGTCAAGCTCATGACGTAACATTGAAACAGTCCAAATGGTAAGTTCGTTGAATGGGTGGCCCCGCCTCATGACCAACACCCCAAAAGGGATTTCTGGTTAGAAAGGGGTTATACAGGGTTTAGGCCAAGTCAATATTCCCTTCCCCCGATGGGCAAATCCCTATTCATGAAAAATGCCATGGGTGCACATTCTTGCTTATTGCCTCAGTGGAATCAAATACATTTGGTTATGTAAGGACTGTATAGGGTTACGTGTATATATATATATATGTATTTAGGTAACATAGGGATTGCAGGGGGTTTAGGTATGTATCGCCCCAGTAATGGGGAATCGCATGGAACAGAACCTCAAAATCAAATTTATGGTTTCAGTGGATTGCGACAATCTTGCATCAAATAGGGTACCCTAAACTCTAAGCCTTAAACCCCTAAACCTCTAAACCTTAACTATTGTAAGTCTTAGTAGCTAGGGAACTTAGGGTAGTGCAGGATTTCTACCATCGACCGCATGCCAAGTTTTATGAGGGCTACTGTAGGTAATGTATGGTAATGTAGAAATCCGAGTGAACCGCGAGCAATGCCTTATAATCCTTCTAGAACTGGTAGCATGCCTCAAGACCGTGTTCAAGTCCTTTTTACCGAGACTTGGTCATGGAAGTAAGGTTTGTCAACGTTCCGGCTGAAGCCATGGTACTCTTTGGGATTTCACCCGTAACAAGGGTTGGGGCATCTGCATCTAGATACAGATAGATTCTATGAGCCAGATTCTCCAGCCGCTACTCTACAAATAGTGTACAGGAAGAACGAAGAAAGTGCAACAGGACACACAACTCGAGGCGTTGTGTGCCTTCAGAAAAAGGCCTTTTGAAGACGGAAATTTGGAAATGATGTAGCGGGCTTTAAGAGAAACAACGAGAACCGGTCCCCTTGTGGTGTGGTGGGAGGGACAACAGGCAACCCTAAACCCTAAATCCTAAACCATTTATGGCCAGAGGTCTTAGGCTTCTGTCGGCAAGCTTGGAGTGTTGCATAGTGTCCTGCTTGAAGCGACATGCATCCTCCCCGAAGCGAAGTTTCGTCTCGTCATGTTTTTAGCGTTTAGGGTGGATTGGGTTTAGGGTTTACCCTATAAACCCTAAAAGTGTTAAATAAACCCTAAACCCTTAGTTGCTTGCGTCTGGCTCGGTTTTCTGTCGAACCCTCCACTTGTAGGATCCTGAGCCTTCTGTTTTGCGGTTAAGGAACACGAAGCTAAGTTACCACATTATGGGATTATATTAAGTAATAAGTATCCTTATCATAGTAACTTAATTTCACTTCCTAAACAGCAACTCACCATGGCGAGCTTCTCAAAAAGGACCAGAATTGTGGCACAAAACCACCGGCAATAATCTTGTAGCAGGCTGCCAGATCCTTTCCTTAAACCATACACCTTAAACGCCTTCAACGGACAACTCCCATACTGCATGCTTACAGGTACGTGAGCAGCCACTGCAACTTGCGGGCTCTGCGCATCTCCACACTTCAGTTAAGCTTGTTGGGTTTAGGATTTAGGGTTTGAGGTTTAGGGTTAGGGTGTTGGTGGTAGTAGTAGTAGTAGTAGTAGCAGCAGCAGCAGCAGTAGTAGTAGTAGTAGAGTATAGTGGAGTAGAGTAGAGTAGAGTAGAATAGAGTAGAGTAGAGTAGAGTTGTCTGTAGATTGCCTTTTCGTCTGCTTATCTTACTATGGGACCAACAAGGGTTATAAGGATTTCTTTTGCATAGGGGTCCCAAAACATCACATAATAGTAAGACTAGTGATACTTGCAATAGTATTCAAAGCAGATGAACGCTTCAGGTATTCTTCGATTGACCCGGCTCATCCGATTCGTTCGAGTGCTGCGTATAGTCCGGCAGCTTTGTCTGCAGGTTTTGGATTTGCCCTCTTTGGCAGTCTCTTTGAACAGGGCTGTTCGAAATTAGACCCCGACGCGGTAGAATCCTGATTGTAGGGGCCGTCAAGTCTGGGCTGGGGTAATATTGGGCTTTATTGGGATAATGGAAAAGAAAACGGAAGCTACTATTCAGGGTTTAGGATTTAGGGTTAAGCCCCATTTAGGTAGGCAGCATTGAAAGACTTGTCTTTGAGCAACACAGTGGTGACACGCGGATTTCTGGCTCCTTGCAGAATGCCTCGATGTACTTGTTATCATCACCTGAAGGGGCATGTAAACCAGGACCCTCCTTGTACCCTTAATTGGGTGTATATGGTCCCTAATAGTAGGTACTTAGGCCCTAATAGAGGGTAGGAGGAGGGTCTAGGAAGATGCAGGAAACTTTTAAAGACGCGCGCAAGCCGTGTTTTTGTTTGATGCACCGCTTTGCGTTAGATGTGCCGATGCATGGAAAGGTTGCAGCTGCACAGTGATGTCCAGAAAGGCTTGTGCTAACTTGCACATCCTGGAGCATACTATATAATAGAAAATCAAGGCCGAGCGGATATAACCGCCGCAACGAGCCCCCAAAACCCTGTCACGATCCTTGCCTTTGGAGTTCCGAAGCTCACCTGTATGAAGCCCTCCACCCTAGAATACCATACCAGGCTTGTGAATCCTGAGATTTAGTCCTCGAATGTGGTGGACACGGCTTAAGGTTCTTTCGGTCGCTGCAGACTCTCATCCACTCAATTGTGAGCACGCTTCGCGATCTGCTCTGGGCTCAGCCAAAATTAGGGGTACGTCTTTGGTCATCCCTATAATAAGGATTACAGTATTTTGGGGTCTATATTGGGGTCCCGCTATTTAAGGAAAGTACCAAGTAAAGTACATAGAAACTTGTTGACTATTCAACCCCCTATGCCTGCAGGATGTCAAAATTGGTACTGTCAACAGGGCGTCAGAGGTTGAGGTTTGAAGGTTTCAGCCAACTCTTTCCCTTTAAATTGGTTATTTAAGAAGGAGTAACATGAAGTTACAATAATGGACCGGCAACTGGACATGGAAAGCGAAACTGAAAGTGGTGATTAAGATGTATGCCCCAAACCCTAAGCCGAACGAACAGTCGAGCTCATTCTAGTGCAGTTCCTCAACACGGGAGATTGATGTTTGATGGCTTTAGGCCAACCTTGCGCATTTTCTCTTCCATAGCATTTTCAAAAGTGTTACCACCTCGACGGCTGATAACGGACGACGACAACTACCACTGAGAACAAGACTACCTGAACTCCAACAGTATGTAGAATAATGGCCTTTTGGGCTATATTTAGGTGTTTTGGGCTATTATTTTACCTACCTTTCGGGTCCAGGTAATCATACGTGAATAATGAGCAGTATTGTACTGCCCGGGTTGCATTTCGAGGGATGATGACCGATCCTGCTACAGCTACTACTGCTGCTTTTGCTACTGCTCTGCTGTTCAGGTTCAGGGTTAATGCTGAAGAGACATAACGGATCAGCGATTCCCGGCTGAAGGTAGCATTTTAGCTGTGTAACTCTTACTGTTTCTAGATTCCCCTCAGAATGAGGACCCTATAACAGTAGGTTTCTCATCCTAGGGGGTCGGGCAACTAAAGTCTCCTGACTATTACCCTATATAACCCATTATAGTAGTTTGCATTTCATTTTCCATCATCCCTATATAACCAAATTCCCAATATACCCCATATAGCCCATTATAAAACCTTATACTGGCTTTTTAGGATTTGAACGAACAGGCTGTTTAAAGAAGCCTGCAGCTCTGGCACGCTGTTTACGTTTTGTGATTTAGGGTTGCTGGAAGGTTCTGGGCGATGCTGCTTCTGGTGATGCTCATCTACATGCGCCTTAACTCTGACAAAGTGCGGTGGGCTCTTGAAGAAGTAGATTCGGGCTACATTTCACTTGGGTGACATGACCAGCTCGGGTTGACATTGCGGAGTTTGGGATAGACAGGATAAGAATTCTCCAAGTGATGGGAGAGTCTGTTCAGGGCATCAGGGTATACGGGCGAGGCATGGATGATAGCAGCTTCCAGGCAATATGGACGGACACCAGAAGAAATAGAGCATTATTTCCTCGAAGTTCAAAAGTAAGTACAGAAACTCACCCAAGTCCTGTTCTGGCTCATTAGCTCCCTACATAAAAAATCAAAGGCCGACTCCCGTACTTCCCAAAGCGCCGTACCTAAACTCTGACCGTAGGTTCGCGGTGCTGTTTACCGAAGTGGTGAATCACACCCTGACGAATCCCGAATTACAAGCGGCTCCCGAGGACGATTTAGGGTTTAGGGTTTGGGGTTTAGGGTTTAGGGTGTAGGGTTTAGGGTGTAGGGTTTAGGGATTCACAGGTGGTTGTAACTTACTGGTGGTGGTGGCTGGTAGGGAATATGGGAATATAATCGCCATGTAAGACCCGTATAGCATTTTCTCATATTCCCTACCAAATAGCGACCGGTAAGGCATTTGAGGTTATATGGATGATCATATCGGGGTTACATCGATAGGGTCATAGGATTACGGGGTGACTGCCATGGGCATTTGAAAGTTGGGCTAGGCATGTTCAGGTTCCAGGTATAGTCGTTCATAAGCCCTGAACCCAAAACCCGAAAACCCAAACCCCCAAACCCTAAAACCCTAAAATCCTAAAATCCTAAAACCCTAAAACCCTAAAACCCTAAAACCTTAACCGTAAACAACCCATCCCCGAGAATCCCCATATTTCCCTGTAAATTTCCTACTGCAGCAGAAGCCAGACAGTCAGATCATCAGTACGCCCTAGCCCCAAGATGTAGAAACGGAGAAAAACGTCACAGACCTTGACCATGGGTGAAGGGTTTAGGGGCTTAGGTTTAGGGCTTAGGGTTTAGGATTTTGGTGGCTTCGACTCTGAAGCAAAGGCCCTGAACATAAGTGCGCACATAAAGAAACGCGAAGGCGATTTGCCATTAGAGCTTTTTCCCTGCTCCTTCCATGTTCCAAGTTTAGGGTCTTCCGTGGTCCCCACGGTGGATGGAGAGATCTCCTAGGCTGCTTTCGACCGTTTGCTGATTAGGGGGAAGTGGGGGAGGGTGGTGATTAATCCCCTCCCCCTAGTATCACCCCCCCCCCCACCCACCCTAACATTAGATACTCCCATTATATGGTATATTATAGGTAGTATTTAATATTAGGGGGGGTGCAATAGTAGGCGGAGGGGATTATGGCTAAAGCCAATGTCAGGGGTCCCAGGTTTTTTTTTTCCTAGTGTTGGCTCGGCTTGGGCT
>CAJNIZ010030879.1:57323-73595 GCA_905231905.1 Symbiodinium pilosum
TTCGGCAACCATCCAACACGCCCCCCAAGGTCGGCGGACTTTGACCCCGAAGCTCCTAGCCTCAAATTCTAAACCCTAAACCCTAAACCCCAAATCCGAAACCCTAACCCCCTAGCTCCCCAGCTGTCTTTCATGTTGCGAAGAGTCACGATCTTCTGAGATGATGTGCTTCTCTTGCTATTTCTGGACTTGTGAACAGTGATATGCGTGCGTTTTATATTTTCGGATACTCTTCGTAGCAAACCCATGTAAGGGAATTTCGACCTCAAAGAAGAGCCCCCATGAACTGCCCTGTTTCCTTGGAAAATCTCCGCGTATGTGCACACATATATATGTATACATACAAGTATGTACATGTACATACCACGCATATGCTTGTGTATACAAGCATACAAGTATGTATGTGCATATATATATATGTACACATATCTTCAACTGCCGCAAAGCATTGATGTGGTCCCGAGCTGCCCCGGAGGCGTCTTTTGCAACTCTGCGATCAAGGGTGCCGAGAAAGATCAAGAGATGGCTACGCAAGCGCCGCAACTGCGTATTTTGTTTGCGGGGGGAGCATTACGGTTTAGGGTTTACTGGGAGGTTTAAGGTTCAGGGGTTTAGCGTTTAGGTTTCAGGCTTTGGGGCCTAGCATTCAGGGCATCATGTGCAGGGCTAAATTAGGCCTCAGAGTTTACCTGACCTCCAAATGTAGGGAAACTGATGTTGCACAGTCCCTTCAAAAAGCAAGACAAAAAGATTCTACTATTCTACATACTTTCGGAGGTTCAGGTAGGGCTAAGGGTTGGGGCCTTGGATTTAAGGGTCTTAGGGTTTAAGGTGCGAGCCTTTGGATTTCAAATGTAAAGGCTGCCCGTGGCTGAGTTATGTCCATTAGGAAAGATACGGTGGGTTGACATGAGGGAAGCTTGCAACACCTAGGAAACCCATAGCATTGTATTCCAAGGGCATAGTGTACACTAGCACGGCTGCTATTCATTAGGTTGGTCCCCACAAGAGGTAATAGTAGTAACTATATTCAGGTCCTTATATATTCCTGGTATACCACTATTATTGGGTGGGGGCCCAACCCAACTCATTCATATGAGTATTTTCCAACAAAACAATCCCTGTATCATCCGGGAGAATGCCCCCGAAAATTTTCTTGCCAGCCCCCATGTATCACTGGGGTCCCTTATGGGCTCCCTTCCTGACGTGTCAAAACATCCTTACAAAAGTATTGCTCAGCTGATTCCCCCTCCCAGTAAATGTCCTTAAAAGGATTTCTGAACTAGGGCTAGTTTACCTACTACGGCTACCTTGTCTGGTAAGTGCTACTGTAATGGGGAATGATCCGAGGTAAATGGAATGACCCAACCCTAGACCCTAAACCCCCCCAACCCTAAACCCTAAACCCTGGTGCTGTAACTGCTTGCAGGCGCTCATGATCGAGAAGCACCATATGAAGGAAGGGTTGATTACGTGACTTGGCGAATATGGGCCCTGAAAGGATCTGGGGTTCAGGGTTGAAGTCCTAAACCCTCAACCATAAACCCTAATCTCTAATCCCCCAACCCTAAACCCTAAACTCTAAACCCTAAACCCTAGACCCAAAACAGCAAAGCCCTCGATGGTGCGAGGCTCAGGCTGCAGGGGCGCGGGTTGCGGATTTTATGATGCAGCTTAGGTGCTGAAAGTTTGTTCCTTTGTTTGCCATTAATACTAGGGTTTATCTTCAGGTTATATTATTGGGGGTAATGGAAAAGAAAATGGAAACTACTATAATGGGTTATAAAGGGATTATAGGGTATATGAGTGGTTGTCAAAATTCTGGTCCCTTTTTGGTTCCCTATTATAATGCGGCACCTAATATTTAGGGTACCCCAAAAAAGGGATCATAGTTTTGACAACCACCCATGTGGAAGAGGCCTTCAGGGTGGGTCTTGCGGTCCTCGTGGTAGATGATGTATGTTACTTTCCCCACAACTCAGAATGCGGCCGTAGTAGGAACAACATCATTTGAAGAGGCCTATGTGGGGATCCATGCTTCGGGAGAGCAGAAGAATCAAACAATCCGCATACTTAGAAAGCCCTGCAATCACGCAATGGTGAATAGTCCCCATATAGAACCATGACACAGCAGGGACATATCTCTCATTAGGAAGGCGGGCGTGTTGTCATTCATGGAGGTGATCAGTAGTCTTTGCAAGCATGGAGTGTAGAACTATTAGCTTCACATATAAACACTAAACCATAAACCCTAAACCGCTGGGCAATGTTCATGACACGCATTACCCCAGTAGGAAGGAGGGAAGGAAGGTCCACGCACATTCGGTAGCCCGGGACCAAGCTTAGAGCTTCCTGCCACCACTAGCTGGACCCTGGCAAGAATCTTCTGCCTACAGTCCCCCTTCAATAGATAGACTATGGGGGATATGGAGTATATTCTGCTATTCGATACTAAGAACCAGTAAGTAAAACCCTAGAGCATCAACGGCCCGAGTTGCAGCAGTAGAAATTTCTGTTACAATGATGGCCCGAAGTTTGCAACCCTAACCGCCCAAGCCTTAAACGCTGCATAGTGGGTGGGGGCAAGGCAGCCGTGGACAGAAGAAGATCCCTTCCCTAGGGCACACCTTTGAAAGCATGTGCCCTGTTAGCGTTTGAAAATGCACAGATTTTCCAAGAAAACTGCAAGAAATTCTGCTAAAGCAGTGGGATCTTCCTACATCATCCAGACGATTCTGTGCCCAGGGCTGCCGGTTCAAGACATATAGTCCTCCTTAAGTAGATAGAATATGGGGTATATGAGGATCTTCTGATAATATACCCAAAGGCATATTCTATCTACCTAAGAGGGACTATAAACCCTAAACCCTAAATAGAAGTTTCCCTTTCCTTTTCCATTATCCCTATATCCCCCCAATATAACCCCTATCTACTTAAGGGGGACTATAGACTGGCGCCCCTAAACCCTAAACCCTAAAGACCTAAAGCCTAAGCCCTAAGCCCGAAACCCTAAAGACCTAAACCCGTTCCCGGGAGCCAGCCTCATCCCAGAGTCAAGGCAGCACTTTTTGCAGCAAGTGGCCGAATCCCGCATGAGCTATATAGTCGAAACTCGTTAAAAGGGGGTTGCACAAGGGAATGTGTAGGGGAGTATTATAGGGGTTATGAAGGGGGATACTAAGAGTTTATTTAGACACTGAACCCTAAACCCTAAACCCTAAACCCTATATAGTTGAGATGAAGAGCTTAGACTCTAGCTCACATCCTCTTCAATATGATGCCGTCTTGAGTTGGAGCAACCTGAAGCCTTGAACCCAAATCCGGAACCCTTATCATCTTGACTATGTCATCTAGGGTTTAGGGTTTAGGCTATGGTATATTATGGCATACTATAGCATATTAGAGTATGATATATTATATTCCTAGGCCCCAGACCCCACATGCTACACCCTAAATTTGAGCGTAAAGCCTTTGAGTTCCTACCTGCCACAAGAGCTCTACCCTTACAAAAGGAAAACGATACCACGGTTTAGGGGTTAGGGTTTAGGGTTTCGGGTGGGTTTGGGGCTTAAGGATCTCAATTTGGATTGGCGCCACTTGGCCAAAAGTTCGATACTCTTCTGACAACTTTCGCCACCCCACCGCTGGCAGCAGTGTTCTTCACTGTAAACCGCAATGTTTTTACTGGCCCACTAAGCTGGTCTTCTAGCTCATTCGTCATTCAGATTACTACTGTCACCTAGGGTTTCCATTACATGTTCCATGTTCTTTTCCATTTGATGCTCAGTTATTGGGATTATATCTCTATATACTACCGCCTTAAAGGGACCAAGGGTTCCCATTTCATTCTTCATGTTCTTTCCCATTTGATTCTCCATTAAATGACTCCATTATTGGGGTTATAGTGAGTCAATGCACGGCAGGTTGTTCAAGGAGATGGACCAGGATGGCGACGGCACGCTGTCATACAAGGAGTTCAAGCACTGCCTCCAGGACCCACGTCTTTAGGCGCGTGATGCGTCGAACGGCAAGAGTTGGTACGGTATAGTTCAAGTTCATTCGTTGCGCTGTTACATTGCGGTTCCAGTTCATTTGTTTTGCTGTTTCCGCGTACTTCAAGTTTAAGTAGTGCTGCTCTTGCCAACGCTGGTGCAAGTGCCAGTGCGAGCGCCATTGCTACCGCCTGCTGTCACTGCTGCCACTGCTGCTGCTGCTGCTGCTGCTGCTGCTGCTTCAGCGCTAATCCCCGGCTAATCCGCAAGTAGTGCACTCTAGAACATGCTGCCGCGAGACCAAGCGTCAAATTATTTCAGGACGATCAGCTTATTATGCTCCCTGAGCCCTCAGACATGCATCATTGTTTTCTGGCATTTGCTACTGCACATGTGCTACACGTGATTTCATCTCTCCAGGCAGTGATCATAAGCGTCACCATTCTCACCCTTGATCCCTTCATACCTGTAACCCGGCCTGACCCCTAAATGTCTGTAATTCTCCTGTCTATCACTTTACCAGAAGACTGACACACACAAGCAGACAAAATGTCAACCCTACATGTGCTTTAGTCTAAACTCCTTAAAGGGGGGTTATATAGGGGATTATATATGGGACTACTATAGGGGTTATTAAGGGGGATACTAGGAGTTTAGACCACATTCCAAAAATCCTGATTCTGCATCCCCAGGCCCAAACCCTGCCCTTAACGGTAAGCCCCAAACCCCAGGTGGAGGTTTCTTAAAATGAGGGGTTGCTTTTTCGGGGTCCCTATAATAATCAGTGTACTAAATACAGGTCCCGCTATCCTGGAGAACCACCACGCATCATTTACTTGGAGGGTCAGGGGGACTGAGGAAGTAGGTTAATAGCCCAATAACCCATATAGTAACCCTAATTATCCCCTTTATTAACCTACTTATTAACTCCCCCTGACCTAAACCCTAAACCCTAAATAATCTAGTAATTTCCATTTCTTTTCCATTATCCCTATAAAACCCCATATAATCCCCATAATCCCTATATGACCCTCCAAGTAAACGAAGTGCAGGACGAGCGCGTTAAGATCCTCTTCGAAGCGCTGGAGCTCGGTGCTGGCGATGCGCCGCTGGAATGAAGGAATGGAAAAGAGAGGGATGCCTTTGGTGGACCCCCACCCAGTAATAGTGACTATTATGGATAATAAGGATTATATTCGGGTCCTCTTATATTCCTGTTATACCACTATTACAGGGTGGGGGGTCCTCCTAAGGGATGCCACAATTCAGTGCTTGCGTTCAAGGAATGGAAGATGGGGACGATGCAAGTGCTACCATAGGGCTGCCCTAAACCCCAAATCCATGCTGACCACAAGTAAAGGAAGGGCTTCACGTGCAAGACTGTCAAGCACGTGAAGTTAGGGTTTAGGATTGATGTTTTGGGCTTCTTCTTTGGGAATTTAGCGTCAAGGGTTTCAGGATTTGAGGTAGACCTCTTCTTGAGGTCAAGTCTGAAGTGGGGGAAAAGGTGGCTGCAATAAGATGAGATACCTTGGAAGGTCCCCGACGGGAAAGATCGCAATTTCTTGGCAACCACTTATCTACAAGCCCAAAGAATGCTGCATAGATTTTAGAGGCTTATGCAGTTTTGCAGGGTGCTCCCATGTGGTCCATGCAGGTCCGGGCCTAAGAGAGTTGGGTACCAGGACCCTCCTTGTACCCTTAATTGGGGATATATGGTCCCTAATAGTAGGTACTTAGGCCCTAATAGAGGGTAGGAGGAGGGTCTAGGTAGATAGGATTTGTAAGGGTCAAGGGTTTGCTTCCTAAACCCTAGACCCCAAGCCCTGGCTAACCAAAGGTAAGTTTAGGCTTTGCTGGCAAAAGCCACCTTGGCACTGGGTATCTGAGTGATCAGGAGCCTCTCAGAGGCTACAGAGTCGAACCATGATAAGCTACCATGGATGGAGAGATATTTGCACCATTTAGGATCCCCAATAGATGAGATGTAGTCTAAACTCCTTAAGAGGGGGATTATATGGGGGAGTACTATAGGGGTTATGGACGGGGATACTAGGAGTTTAGACTATGGCTCAGACAATAAGTCCTAGAATGTGCTGTCTTCTATCCACGGTGAAGACACGTTTTCAAGGAAACTAAAGCCTCAACAAGCTTGGTATTTTCCGATTCAACAGCCTCTTAATACTACCTGTCTAGTTTCATTGACATGAAAGTTGCGAGGGCTAGGCAAGGGGTACATAGTCCAAGCCCCATGTAAGCCTTATTATGATGTGGTAGCTTCCTTTTCGTTTCCACTATCCCTGCATTACCCCTATGTGACCTAAACCCTAAACCCTAAAACCCTAAACCCTAAACCCCATTAGCATAGGGCCCCAAGTTCCAGGGTTGATGTTCTAGGGTTGACAAAATGGAGGACGCTCCCGCAGATGTCATGATGCAGCCTTCCAATCCCGGGCTCTCAAAAATGTGCCACTGCATTGAGGAAGCAACTCTTCAAGATTTTGGATGTGAACAAGGCCATATCTTAGCTGGAGTTTACGGTGTAGGGCAGTGCAGGGTTTAGGTCGTTGGGTTTCCATCTTCTTGTAAGTGTGATTGCAGCTCCTTACTTTGTGCGTAGCTACATGTGTCTTTCATCTAGACAGGGGCCGGGTTGTAGTAAATCTAGCCCTAGCTTCGGGAGGCATGGGATGTAAGGTTTGGCTTACAATCCAATCACAGTTGAGAATTGGCTTCCGAACGAAAACAGCACCCCAAAAAGGTGGCAGTGGGCATATTCAAAGCTTGTTGCCAGTCTTGTTGGGGACTATCAGTCTGTGGGGCTCATTCTTACCTCGGATCTATATGAGCCATAGTCTAAACTCCTTAGAGGGGATTACATATAGGGGATTATGTATGACTACTATAGGGGTCATTAAGGGCGATACTAGGAGTTTAGACTATGGTTCATTTCTGCATTTACTAAAACAGCCCACCCTCACTTTCATCCAAGGGGGGGATGGCATTTGGCCCCTAAACCCTAAATCTTGAATCCCAGATCCTAAACCCTAAAGAGGCCTTTGAGATGAAGCTGTTTGAGTTTCAGGTGTTGCGGTTGATGGGGATGCTGGCACCAGACTTCGCTCTTGGTCCCCTCGCAAAACATGGGGTTCAGGATTTGGGGCTTGGGGTTCAGGGTTTAGGGCTTCTACAGTCTAAACTCCTTAGGGGGGTTGTATAGGGGAAGACTACGAGTGTAGACTATAGCTCATATTTATATACACACACACACATATATATATATATCTATGTGGTTGATGTTTTTTGAGGGACTAGGGACCTAAAGAATTCGCGCGGCCTTCGCCAAGTGGGAAAGCTTCATAGCCTGGACGGAAGTCAAATTCACAGGCAGGCACAGTGTTTCGGCCTCTTCCAGGGTATTCCTGTCATGTGGGTGGTTGTCAAAATGATGGTCCCTTTTTGGATCCCTATTGTAGTACGGCACCTAATATCTGGGGTACCCAAAAAGGGACCATAATTCTGACAACCACCCATGTGATAGATCTTCGAGGAAAGAATCTGGATTTATCTCGGCCACTTTTACCTCTTTGCCGGGGTCGTCGACCTTGTTGATACTGTGGCTGCTGCTGTGCGAATATGATGTATATCGTGGCTTCGCCATAGGAAAATGCTAATATCTGTAAGATGAGTTTGAGCTTGACAGAGAGGGCATAAAAGACTGCTTTCAGTAGGCAGTGAAAAAAAGGGGCCTGCCGGTCAGTTTGAGGATGAAACATGGACAGGAGCTCAAATTGCGTGGCATGCGCAATATTTTGGTTTCTTGCAGGGTTTTGCAGCAGATCATCAGATAGATGGCCGGGAGAAGTGTGTGATTTTTTCTCAGCCACTTTAACATCGGACTAGAGGAGTGCAGCTCGGGCGTAGTTTGGGCTAATTGAAAGCATCCTTGCACTCACAAACCGAAGCTTGGACTAATGGGGCGTAGCTTGGACTAACGGGGCGATGATAAAGACAAATCAGAATTTCTCACACCCGTGGACTAACGGGGCATGGCTTGGACTAATGGGGCGTAGATTGGACGAATGAGAAGCATCCTTTGGTACCTTCAAGAAGTAAGAAGAACCCTGAATAGTATGCAGGCCCCGCCCGGTTGGACAAGTCACGCCGAAACGACATGCGCTGATCCCGGCATGGCGGCACACGTCATTGGAAAGACATGTAAGGCTGGTATGAATATCACTGCTAACTCCTACAAGGCCCAAGTCTCCAGAAACACAGCTCCTTTGATAAAAAGCAGTTCACCTTGGAGGAACAGAATCTGCGCGTGACTGGGTCAGGGGGTGTAGAAGACCAGGGCTCATGGGCTCAGGGTGCAACAGTTGAGTTCAAGCCACCGGCATGCTCCAGGCCCCAGACCCGGGCACTTGGCGCAGGCGAAACCAAATAATTAGTTGCCAAAATTAGCGTCCCAGGATCCCATTTCAAATAGAGCTCCAATTTGAAACCCCTGCAGCACCCCCTCAGAATGAGCCATCCCCTGGTGTATGGTGACGTACAACAGGAGAATCCTTGATTGGGGTGGGGCGTGGGTGACTATGAAGAGGATGGGATGACAGAGGAATTTGTAAGGTGATAGAAGACCAGAGAATTTGTTTCTCTTGGTCAGCGATGTGCCTGACATTTCCAAAGCCAAAGAATGAGCAGCTTGGTGCACTTGCCCAACCCAAACCTAAACCCCAACCCCGAATGGTGGAGAGGTTCCAACATGATGGGCGTTTTGTTGGCTCAGCAGCCTCCCTCTCCCACTCCAGAACCATAACGAAGGTGCCAACGGACATGCGCGTGCCTGACACCATAAAAATCAAACAGCCGTGAGAAGAGCCCTGCAAGTCTTGCGCAGGGTGACGTGCAAGACTTACTCGAAGCTGGAGCAGATTTAATCCAGGCGCCCTTACGCCTTCAACCCTGACATCCTGAGCTTCGGAACATCTGAACTCTACATCCTGAGATGTGAGAATTTAGATCTCCCGAGGTTTAAGGTTTAGGGCTCTCAATTATTTGGGTGGTTTTCTGAACGCAGCTAGTCCTTTCTGCTTATCCTAAACTCCCCAACAAACAGCTAGAATCAATTTTGGCAGGGTTCCGGGGTAGATTCAGTCATGTGTATCAGATGGGAAGTCTTGCGAATTGTTATTCTATTCTTCTGAGGGATATTAGGTGCCGCACTATATACATGGTACCCCAATATCAACATTCTATAACCCCCGCATGTTGTTTCCATAATCTCTGAGTACAGTATACACTCCTCACCAGTGTCATCATTACATCATCCTTCTCGACTCTTCATGAAGCCTTTGTACAATCCCATTGATATGACCGTACCTTCAGAAATCCCCGTTGAAGTCTTTGGAGGATGATAGCGTGGGAGTGCAGGAGTTCCTGGAGGGTTGCACGCCACTTGGCTGACTGTAGAGACTGAAGCTGGGTGCAGGGTTTCGGTGTGGAAGACTGGGGGACTAGGAGGAAATCCTAGGCTGTGGGCGCTGCGGCTTGCAAATTGCAGTCTCGGAGTTCAACTGCGGGGGCCCGGTGTTGTTTTCAGAATCAGGTACCTGGCGGGGTCGGCAGGGAGTTTAGGCCAAGTGCAAGTCCTGTAAGTTCGTTCAAGACCGTGAGCCGTGCTCGGGCCTTGGGGTATCAGGCAAAGGCCGGGCATTTCGGAAAGCATCGCGCTTTTCGCTTAGACCTCGAAGGTTTCTATAGTCCTTGTTTTAGGTACCCTCCTCTTATCTTTTTTTTGGCAAGCCCGCATGGAACGTTGTCCAAATGATGGTCACTTGTTCCACCCCTGCGGAATACAGCCCCTAAGTTTCAGGGGTACCCAAACAGAGGCCTGTTTTTGAAACACGTCAGTTACGCTGTCTGCCTCAGTTTGACAAAGGCATCTGTGCCAGCATGGTAACATTTTTTTACTTAGCGGTGCCCAAAAAAATATAGGGATAATGGAAACGGAAACTACAGTTTAGGGTTCAGTGATTTAATTGAATATTGCAGAATCAAATGGAAAAGAGCATGACATGGAAGAATGAATGGAAGCTGGGGGTTAATTACATTGACATAGGCGTTATATAGACACTGCAAGTGGGATTTTGCATGTAGGGTTGTTTTTGGGATCCACTCCCCCACTTTCCCTTTCAGCACCAGTAAGTCAAGATCCTGCACATGTTCCAAAATCTGATTTATTTGGGGTTCAGAAGCCTGAGGTAACGTTTGACAATTGACCTTGGGCACCAAGCATCAAAATCTTCTTTGATAGTCGAAGTTGTCCACGACCCTAAACCCTTAAACCGCCAAGCCCCAGCACCTGACCCTAAGAATACTAAGCCCTAAGGCCATACACCCGAAGCACTTCAGAAAAGGGCACTGGTGGGAAATGAGTTCACCCCAATCCAATATGCTTTGTACAAAAGATCGGTAGAGTCTTCATATGCTAGCTTCCCTGACAAGGAGGACCCCAACATAGACCTCAAAATGCTACAGTCCTTATTCTGGGCCATAAACTGGTACCCCTAGTGTTGGGAAACCCTAAACCCTAGACACTATGCACCCCTATATACACCTATATACCCCTATATTCCCTGAAAGGTACCCCTCATGTTGGCACGCCCCCAAACCATTCCATACACAGAGCGTGTCCTCGCTTCTAGGTATGCCTGCGCAATCCGTAGAGAGACCTAAACCCTTAACCCAGTGGATTCGTAGCATGTTGAGGCTGGCGTGCGGTTTAGGGTTTAGACTTACCTCTGGCGGGTGAAAGGTGTAAGGCTTCGAATCCCAAACTCCTTAGCCAAGCCTTAGCCCCAAACCCCTAAACACTAAATTAACCCTAGACCCCTAAACGCCTAGACCCTAAACCCTAAATACACCTAAACCATTAAACCGCAGACTAATAGTAATAGTAATGACAATTAGAATAGCAGACCATGTAAGGGTTACATGGAGGTTTCCAAAAAGGGGTTTATGCGGGATACAGGCGTGTAAACTCTAAACACTAAACCCTAAAGCACAGGATAGAGGTGTTTGGGGGATTCATTTTTCATGTCTTTTCCATTTGATTCACCATTATTGCGGTATATACCCTAGTCATATAGGTAGTTGGGCTCTATAGAGGACCCTAAACCCAAAGGGCTGGCAACTTGTGACCCGGAGTCCAGGTTGGTTTGGAGCCCTGGAAAAACATTGTTCATGGGGATTTAGGCTAATGCCCGGCTTTACAAGGATGAAGGGATATCCCTATAACCCCATATAACCCCACGATTTTAAGGAAATCAATAGGACCCTACTGGTTCGTATAAGGGGCGTACTGAGACTGTATTGCGGAAAGCTTTAAGGCGTGCAACCTTAGGGGTACAAGTGCCGGGTTGCCATTATGGAGATGTTAACTTGTTATATTCCAGAAGCCCCATTATCTACTCTATACCACTAGTAGGGTAACATAGTGAAAGTTCCTTAACAGCAACCCAGAAAGACATCTGTTGAGGCAGGTGCGGGGAGCGGCACGTTCAATTGACCTCTTCACGCTGAGCAATTTGGCTGAAGGATCCGGTCAGTCGTGGTTTCTGGGTTTACAGGATGTAGGGTTTAGGGCATCTTCACATACATAAATCGGAATCCAATTTACCCATAGTTCCCTTGAATGTGGCATGCTCACCAAATCCTGTATTCTGCCTAACCCTAAGGGTCCAAGTACCTAATAACCATATACTTACCCAAAACCTGTACTACAATTACTATTACCCAAAACCCCAGTACCTATTATTGGGTACTTGGACCCTCTGGGTAAGCCTCAGCCATAAACAGGACCGCAGGGCCTAGACCTTGGCTTTAAGACGTTGCGTGGATGAGCTTTCTCACGGACGATCGGCTCAGGTTCTAGGATTCAGGTTCTATGTAGGGGTTTCCCAAAATTAGGGATACCTTTTTAGGGTCCCAATAATAAGGATTATAGTATTTTAGGGTCTATATTGGGGTCCCCTTATTTTGGGAAACTACCATGTAGGTAGAATATGGAATGTCCCATAACCATAATACGATCCCCATAGACCCCAGACTCTCTCTGCTTTGACATGTGCAGCTCCGTCTAGGCGGAGGGCCTTACCAGCAGTTTACTGCCAGAGTAGTATTTCGACTTTTTTTTGGTTCAGCAGAGTTGTGGGGAAGAGCAAGTTGCTCTTATTTTCACAAACGGAATTTGCCCGAAACAGGTATGTCTAAAAATCGCAGTCCCCCCACCATCCCCCAAGAACATATTATCATCTTCGTTTTGGGAGCCCAGCAGCTCCAAAATTTCAAAAAGTTTTCTTCCACGTGAAGCCCCTAGGCCCTTAAGCACGTGGTATTAACACTAGGCAAAATCAGTTCGGATTCCTTCTGGTTACTATTGCACCGATGGCACCGTGTATGCCTGCATTGAGTTCTATAGTGCTGCAGGCAACAGCCGTCTCGGGCCGTCGTTCGAAAACGCTCACATTTCTTAAGCAATTCCCTTCAAGATCCTAGATAAAGCGGCATTACGGAATCCTACGTAGGCCTGGGATACATCATAAGCCACTGGACCCACTGGCTCATGCCGAACACTCCTTGAAGCTGGAGGTACCCAGACGACAAAACTCAGAAAGCAGCTGATGGACATGTGCATTTTGCAGAGGCCTTCACGTTAGGTTTACATACATGGGATTAGCTTGGGGTTCCGTGGCCGATTCTCTGGTGACAGTCAAAATGTCCCAACACATGCCGGGATTTCTTGGGGAATGAAGAATTAACAACTGGGTCATTGTTGAATCTAGCGTTTATTTATTTCATCCCAGCAATTATGTTGTTTTTGTGCATGCACAGGCTTTTTGTCTAAAGCCGTCTGCACCAGCAGCTTTCAAGTTGGGGTTCCTTCATTAGGTTCAGGTTTGTAACACTTGCCCATGCCGGTCGATTTTGAGTGACTGGTCGGATGTCTCTGTGGAAGGCTGTTTTGTCCCTCCATACCAAGGATGAGGAGAGTTGACAAAGTCTTTCTTGAGGAGCTGGGGATTTGGAAAAAGGATTGGGGTAAGTCATAGTGGCTAGGAGGCTCGTTACCTGCCACATGAGTGATCTTCTGTGATGCTTCTAAGGCCGCGCGATTAAGTGTGGCGATACTGTCCTGAGACCATAAAGATATGCCAGGGAATTTCGAGGCCTGAAGATAGGAGCTAGATGTGGAAGTCGATTTGGTGAGTATAGCTGGGAACGGACAAGTGGACAAGTACCCTTGTGCAATCATAGGCCAGACCAGCCAAATATTGGTTTGAGCAGTCCTCCGCGCAGCGTTTGAGGATCCTCTGATAAAGGGAGAGCTTAACTCCAAACAATACTCTAAGTAATTTTAATTGGACATGCTGAGGACTTCCCCCACTTTCCATAGCATACGCAGCCAACGCAGCATCACGATGAGGAGGAGTTGCAGTAGCCACAGGGCCCGGGACCACCACAATGACATTTCCCATTTGCCCAACATGGTCTTTACATAATTTGCAAAGGGTCCTCCAGACGTTGCTTTACACTAGACACAACCTTGGAGTCGCTAAGGGCACCCTTTTCGAGAAGCACCACCATACAATCTAGGGTTGGTTATCCCCCTAGCCCCCCTAGGCCATGGCCCTCACCCCTTGCGTGTGGAGGCGCATGATCAGCAAGTTGGACCAAGTCTCAGCGAAGGTGAACAATCTGGAGCCTGGAGTCCTGAACTCTGAGATTTGAGCGGCTCTGCTGGTTTTTCCACCACCCTTCGAAGAGTTTTAGGCACGTCGGGGTAACCCACGATCCCTGACAAAGAAAACCATACACCCCTAGCAATACAGTGTCAGTATACTTCGACTATGTAACTTTGGGCAACAATCTTCCTCAGGGGTTGGGGGAGCTTGTTAAGAGGGGAAGGGGAATCAAGTTGTTTCTTGAAGGTGTGGCGGACGGCACAGAGACCTGGAAATGCAATTTTCCGGGAGGAGGGTGGAACCACAGGTGCTGGTGCTTGAAATTGTGTACCTTTCAGAAGAAGATTCCCATACAACGACGGAAATAACCAGCGATTTAGCAGCGCTTTGACTGAAGGGTGACTGCACAAGGGCTGCAAGTTTTGGGTGTAGGGGCTCTGCACCGTGAGGGATACTATTTCGTGCAACTGGCAGTGCTGATGAGCTAAGATCTGGTAGAATTCATCCTGGTAACGAGGGAAGCTGTGTTGGACGAAATTCGCCGTGTGAAATACATGACCGACCACAATCGCACTCGGATCCTAATAGGCCCGTTCTCCCTCATTTGGAGAGCACGTGACGGCACGCATGCATGCCATCACCCCAGCCTTCCGTTATCCTTTGGGTACTGTCCCCGCCCTGAAACATTCCCCAAACTCTCAATGGCATTTATACTAAGCTATACCTTTAGCAAGGTTCCTTTATGTAGCTGTTAGGTTTGGACGGCAATATCGCAGCTATTGTATCATGCCTAGAGCCAGTGGTGCATTTGCTCTTCACTAGAGCGAAATTTGTATACCCTCCTACTGATTGATTTGGCTTAGTTAGCTCTGCTGGATCGGAGGTGCGATGAAGCCTTGGGAAAAATCGCGGACTCCATATGGCAGTTTGTTTAGAGATAGAGGTACCCCTTAGGGACCCTAGCGATATATATGCGCAACACACACTGCTAACCCTCCATCCTTCTTGTTTCCGCAAGGGCACTCGTGAGCTAGGAGTTGTGTGATGGATGTCCGCAACACTGGCAGCACGCGATGGAGTGCTCCAAGTGACGCAGCATGCCGATGCTGCCGGCAAGGTACAAGACGAACAAAGTTTGCTGCTATATAACCGCATATATACCCCATCAATGGGTTTCGGGTTTAGGGTTATCCCCATCATAATGTAGTAGTTGAGATTCTGTTCCATTGTGCCCACAAAGCCCGCGAATAACCCCAATATGGAGCATTGTGTACGGAGTCACTGGGAAAGGGCCCGCCTCATCCACATCGTGTGTGCAATCCTTGAAAGCTGGTATCCTGAACCCTATAGTCCCCCTAAAGTAGATAGAATATGAGGTATATGGGATCTTATTATAATATACCCAAAGCCATATTCTATCTACTTAAGGGGGACAATACACCCTAAACCCATGCAGCAGCTATGGACTCCTCTGCAGTCCATTTCGAAGTCCTCTGTGCAAGTCTCGACACTTTAGTTTAGGGTTTAGGGTTAGGGCCCTTTGAGATAATGTTGATACACTAAGATGGCGCACTCTGGTTGAAACCCCTTCTGGCTGGCAGTCTGAAGCATTCGTGCAGTGATTGCATCGTTTCCTCGTTTTGTTCTGGTTGTCCACAAGTGGCAGACACGAAATGGGTAGCTGTCAGAAGCAGTTCCTTACTAAGTTCGCAGACGGAGAATTGTTCGGTTGCCATGGGCCTGTGGGTCATTCAAAAATAGTGCTCGTAGCAGCGCAGCTACTGAGAACAATAAGGAATTATGGCAAATGAAGCAACGCTATAATGCTTTGAACTATTCGCGTGCTTCCTGTGACACCTGATGTCATAGGATACAAAAATTCATCAGAACCAACTAGACCGTGGAGTGAACAGTGATAGACAAGCACAGCAGTGAGGCGAACATCGCAATAGAAGAAGGTGATGGCTAATGGTTGCAGCAATGCTGAGCTCCAAGCACACACAGTTCACGCTTCTCTGCATCTGACAGCTACCCACATCCTGCATCAATCAGCTGCACACTAGATCCCCGTTCCGATGGCGCATCTTCATGTTCATGGTTCTGTTCTCGCTGGTCTCATTCATTCCGAGTGATGCGCAGGGATTAGGATAGAGGTAAACGACTCTGGCCCCCTCTCTCATGCCCGCTGGCGAGGTATGACTTGTTTTTCTTTCCCTCGGCGCTCTGCCTCGGGTAACAAGAATGGTAGTATCCTGCAGCTGCCACCACCGCCGCGTCTGCCTACGCCACCGCCATCCCCGCCTCTGCTGCCCACACCCACCGCCCCGCCACCGCCACCGCCACCGCCACCGCCACTGCCACCGCCGCCGCCACTGCAACCTCCTCACTAGTCACTAGTTGTACTTAACAACCACAACAACCAACAACAACAACCACAACAACAACAACAACACCAACAACAACAACACCACCACCAACAACAACAACAACAACAACAAAAAAGGAAAAAAAAAACAAAAGAAAACAGCAACAAC
>CAJNIZ010030890.1:636-18960 GCA_905231905.1 Symbiodinium pilosum
GCCACTGTGGGTCTCAAGTTGCCCTGGATGTTAGCACCCCAAATTCTTGGAAACTTGTAAGCTAGAGCTTCCATGCTGGAATTTGAGAACCCTAGCTCCATCCGAAAAAACGCATGCACATCGCATTTCTTGCTCTCAACATCGCTTGTGAGTTGAGCCTTGCTCACAAACTCCCGCGCATGGAGGAACTTCGGGACTGATTCTGCGTCCCCCGTCCACTGAACACGTTCGCGCACATCTGGTTGCAGATCCCCTGCAAACTTACTTGCAATTGCCCGCGCAACTTGGCATACAGTATTCGTTAGAGACTGCCCTTGCCCTCTGCGCCAGACATCTACAGTCGCTTCAATCGAATTCTTGGTTGCTCCCAAACAGCGCTGTTCGTGGCCGATGCGCAGCACCCTCGACCCCTGCGGCGCGTGCTTGAGCAAGGCTCCAGTCTTGCGCTCGTCGCGTTGTTGGCCCTCTGCGGCATAGTGGCACGGGTGGCCGTCATACTCGACGAATAACAGTGCATTCGCCCTCCTCAGAACTCCATGGGCCGTGATGTCTGGGCAAAGCCATCGTGCCCCCCACTCCTCAGAGGGCTCCACCGGAAAATCGCGGAAGAGCTCACCGATTGGTTCTGATGGCATTAACAGCTCTGCCAGGTGGGACAGGAGTTCCACCTCTGCGTAGCTGCGGTGCACAGTCCGGGGCCGCCCTGCTCTCCAGATGGCTGGCCCGCCACAGGCTGCAAGGCCATAAGCAAAGCAGCCAAGGAGTCCAGCGCATAAGCTGCCAGCTCTCAAATCTCTTCGTGGGCCCAGAGACATGTACCTTCTGCTCCCCAAGTTCGGTGGTCTCTTTACACACTGCGAACCTGGCAAACCCTACCTGTGTGTATAATTTGCATTAGAGCCATAAATCTGTATGCTGGATGCAGAGACCCAATTTCAAGAGACCACTGTCCTGCAACATCTATGAGGATAGACCTGGGCGTTGGGCGCGACCTTTTGAAGCTCCACTGCGGTCCAAAATTTACTAACTCTACCACAGATTCAACTGACATGCCATGCTTTTGCGGCAACAGACACAAAACCTGTTGACATTCTGCCTGCCAAATCTGCTCTAACAGCCTTTGCAAGGCTAGTCCGTTTGTTCACATGGGTTCTGAGCTCTTTTTTATTATTTCTTGATCTTTCTTGGATCACCTTGCCAGAGAAGGGACCTCATGGATTTCTCCTTAACCTCCCCTTTCTAAAAATCATGTCAGGGGCTTTGCGCTCTACCCGGCAAGCTCCTTACTGCTGCGCCGTGCTGCCAATGTCTTATGGCTTGCTGAACTTGCGGGTAACTCATCTGGAAAATCCACGGCATAACATGGCGCAGCCATGAAAAAACCTGGCTACCCACGTTGCCTGCATCGCTCTCATACACACAAAAATCCTGCACACCCAAATTCCAAATGCGAGATTCCCGAGACAATAGTAGTGCTTTGCAGTGGCAGAGATTACGAGCCCAACACTTCTGTCATTCTAAAGAATCTTCCAGCTAAAGTCGACTGCGGAAAGGCCCTTCATGCAAACAGATTTGCCTTTCTGCGAATACGGCAGCTTAGAACGCGGGAACTTGGAAGACCTGCTAGAACAAATTTCGAAGAATGCAAACGGGATCATACCCACATCTGGCGAAACCCGCAAACCCGCCACCCAGACACATAGACCACAGAGCTAAACCTGAAGCACCATCCCTATGCAATCTGGGCACCGAAAGCCACACCGATGCCCAAAACAATCGTAGATGACCTTCTGCTTTTCAAGGTAGGTGGGGGGCAGAGGAGAAATGCACTCTAGCTTTAGCCACAGCATGAGCAGTTTAAGCATACCAGCGCAGGGCATCCAAATCGCCATGTGATTCCCCGAGATGCGCAATGCCCTCATACAACCCACATCCTGAATCAGCATAACTGCATACAACTCTCAAATCAATCGGGCACGCGCTAACTTGGCCCTCACGCAATCACGGGGAGGTTGGGCAAATTCCGGATGGCGTCAAGTGAGATTGCCGGTCGGGGTATGCGGGCACAATTCTCAATTCTAGTGTAGGTCCATCCCGGATCTGCGCTCCCCCAAACTAACACGAAACACCATACAGCCCCTGCTTTTTAATGGCAATGGGGACTTCATAGAGCCCCTTTTCAGTCGAATGTTAGTTTGGGTGGGTATGGCCCCAACCTGAGATGTGCATCGGGGATCTCCTGTCTACATGCGGCAAGCAGTCATGAACGAAACTTTAAAGCTTCCCGAAAGGCATGCAGAATCTTGTGTCAGATGACTTCGGCCAAATGAAACCTAGGATTGATACACAAAAACTGCATTACCCTAATCATTGTTTATACCTTGGGAACTATGGTGGTCTAATGTATGCCGAAGCTTTAATACCAATACTATGTGCCAAGCACTTGCAAAGCCCCAAATTTTGAGTTCCGAATCGTAGTTTGCAGGAAAAAAGGACTATCAGAACTTCATCGCTGATTCCGGTAACGTAGTTGTTTGAAGAGAGCTGGCGAGTCAAGTCAACATCCCCATGCAAGCGTGGTGAACTCACACTCACGATTCACTGTCAAGCTTTCTAGGAATCACGCTTGATCCCTGAGCGTAGCAATTCAGGCTAGGGATCTCAACATGGCTAAGTCTCCAGACAGAAGTTATCGACTCTACATCCCAGAACTTAGCAGTCCCGGCTAGGGGGACCACCGAACGACGGGCAACTTTTAATCCTTCAAATTGGTGCAACATTGCAGCAGAATAGTTTTCTCGGTGCTTGGTCTCCCCCAATCTGAGGTCAACCCATTACATTCATCTGTCAGGAAACCAGCAGAGCGCCGGGGTCAGAGTCAGCTCCTGTCAACCAGACGAGGGGAACCAAGAAGGCACATCAACATCATAATATTAAGGAGACCACCCATGTCATGCTAGAACATCTGGAATGCCTTGCTGGGATTGTATGTTCATGTGACATCCTTCGGGTCCATGGCGGCTAGACCAAGTAAAGCCAAGCATAGTACAACCGAAAGAAGATCTACCGTTACGCTAGATGTAGGGGACCATGACATCCTGTTATCTCGCGCTCAAAGGCTCTGTGAGTGTAAATAGTGCTACATAATCCTTTCAGTGCATACACCATCTACGCGAAACACATATTTTGGGGGGGACTCCATCATCTAAGGATTCACCTTTTTTTCCGAAGCCTTTCTGCCAATTTAAGATGCCATTGTTGATACTACTTAAGCCTCAGAACGCCTCCTTTACTTTTGGGCAGTTAGCAGCTTCCAGAGTGGGGGGTCCAACCCTCAGCAAGCAGGTGAGCCTGTCCCTTGATACTTTTCCTCAGAATCAGTAGTCTGTATGTTATATACCTATGTCTACTACACCCGACGTAGAACTCAAGGCCCCATGAAAATCATTCCTACCTTACCTTCCCATTTCACAAGCCTGGGTAAGCTAGCACATCTCCAACTAAACCCGCCTAAAGCTCTTCCCTATCCTCTAAGATTGTATCCATAAACCCCTAAACCCGCAACCCATAAACAGCGTTGGCTCCTGCCCACCAATGCTAATTGGCAGGGGAGCGAGCATCAGGTATGAGACGCCGGAGAGTAGCGCCTGGCTGTCGGAGGCTCTTTAGGTTTGGGAATTCAGGCATGTAAGATGAACGTTGTAGCGGTTGAGGGATTTGAGGTTAAGGGGTCAAGGGTTTAGAGGTTCTGGCGGTTGTGGGTGTAGGGGTTTAGGCATATCAGGAGCGAAGGCTTCAGGACGTGGAGGAAGGTATGGGAGCTACAGAACAGTAAGGTAGGTGTTCTTGGGCTTCATGTTGGATTGCTGAGATGGCTAATCGCAATAAGGATAGCTGAAGAGATGAAGCGTAATGGAGTCATATGGGGACTTATTATATAACTTATATATCCTGGCAAGGGCCCCGGGGAACCCCGTCTACCGAATGCAACCTTTACAGGGCCATGATGCCAGGCTTACTTCAGTTTAGCATGGAAGGTTGCGGGAAGCAGTGGGGTTCAGGTATGTATCCGAAATTCAGGCAGGACTTTGCGTTCAGGAGTCGACACAATGAGTGTAAAAAATGCCTTGAGATACACAGCCACCAGACTTTAACTGCTTGAGTTTAACCCGCAACCATGAGCCCTGTCAAGACAAACATGTGCTGGCCCTGAACCCTGGACAGCAATTGGCCCTAAGTTAGGGCCAATTGTTGTCCTAACCCCAAAACCCCAAGCCATCAAACCCAACACCCCACACCCCACGGCCCAAAGCACTTCACGGCCCAGGCACCCCGAAGGACATGAGCTGCGGGCCCAAGCTGCCCCGAGCCCAGTCATCCTGCGAAAAGCATTCAAGGTTTGGGGATTCGAGTTTACTTACTGGTTACTGGTCATAGTAGGGAATATGGAAATATATTCTAGAGGGATTATGTAGGAATTGTATTCCCTTGCTTGCTACCCATGAAGAACCAATAAGGTTTAGGGTCCAGGGTCTGGGGCTGAGGGCTTGGGATTCTGGATTTACGGCACTGCCATTGATCGAGATCGCGGGTAAGTCACCTCAACCCTCCTCCGCAACTCTTTCCCCCGTGATGGGTGCGGTAGCATCCATATCAGGCAGGGTACCCTGTCAAGCGAGAGCTCTCAAGGTTAGGGCAAGAGAACTTCCCCTACTTGGCCTCTCGGGCCTTCTTAAGGCCTCCAACAACATTCCAGGGAGGCCGGTCGAATTGTAATTCAAGACGGACCTCAAACCTATCCAGGTACAGGTTTGGGTGGTTTCGCTGCCCTGCCCCACGTGGTGTATGCTGTAAGTGAATGCGTTAGACGGCCAGCCACCCACGGGCCCTGGTAGCATGTCACACAGGACTATGCACTCGACAGTGCCTTGTTGAGCGACAACATCGGCATTGCGCCGTTATGTACACCAAACCCACAAGTCTGTATTCCATGTGATTATCTGTTGTTTTGGGGCAAGCGCGCTCCAGAGCGCCAACCGCGACGGCCATCAGGGCGTAGGAAGCGCAGGCGGCGGAGAGTACGAAGCCAACCCTTGGGCTTCGGGGCTTGGGGTTGAAAGAGTTGGGGTCTAGGGGGTTTAAGTTTTGTGTGTGTTGGGGTTTGGTTTGGGCTTCGAGGGCTTTGGGGATACAGGGCTCAGGACTTGAAGGTTTTAAGGCTTGCTGTTTAGGAATTAGGGACTGAGGAATCTGGGCTTAGGTCTATTCATTCCCGCTGACCGTTTACGCCTAGCACGTGCTGGGGTCGTATCGCCCGCTCTCAAAACTTCTCTGCAGTTTCCAACTACAAGCCTGCACTTAGTCCTTCTTACCCCATTCTTCTCCTACCAGTCACCCCCTCATCCTTTTCATGTAAATGCCTTGGTCCATCTCTCTAGGATCCACTTTCACAATCCTCACCGCCCCCAACAACTGCCGTCACGTTCTACCAGTTTCCCACAAACAAATCAGCGGACTGCAGGAAGAAGATTTAAAACCCGGTGAGGGTTGAAACTGGATTTCGAGATGAGGATCTAGGCCTTATACTGATCAGCTCCACGGTGTAGAGATTAGGCTGGGTGTTTATAGGGATTGGAACAGTCCTGGCGTTCTGCTTGAATGCTCGGCTCTATATCTGGCATCCAACTTGGGGCTGAAGTTCAGGCTGCCCGCTGCTAATGCTACAGTTTCAGGATGTTCCAAGCCCCTGTCTTGCATTCTAGACTCTGGAGGTGTAGCTCAAATAAAACGAGCCCGAGGTTGGGCATTTACGAACCAAGGGATGTTGGAAGCACTATGCGTGAGCTGTCGCTGAAACAGTCCTTGGCCAAGAGTATGTTGAACCCTTAATGCCAAAGCACAACCGACGCATGCTTTAAGAATGCAAACAAATTCACGAGCTTCTTCAAGAGACCGCCCTTTCAGAAAACCACTTCAAACTCGAACCCAACTCTCCCAAACGAAATCCTAAAGTAGAAGCCCTGATCCCCCAGCGTAAAGCCCAAACACTAAACTCCCTGACGTCCTTTCTGCCGTAACGAGGTGCATCTGCACAGAGTAGTGAAGCGGAGGAGCCGACAGGTGGGGCTGCAGTGTCGGGTTCCTGGGGGGTTTTTAGGGTTTAGGGTTTAGGGTTTAGGGTTTTGGGGTTTAAGGTTTAGGGTTTAGGGGTTTAGGGTTTAGGGTTACAGCCGCGGGAATGTCTGGAACGTTGTCGAAATAATGGCCTCTACCCCACATATAGACTGTTCTGAGCCTAGGGGTTAGGGTTCAGGGTCTGGGGTATCCCTTATGATACAGCTTAAGATTTGCGGCACCCCGCATGTAGACTGTATTGATCCTTTGTGTGTATCCTTCATAGTTGCCACTCCACATTGCTCAGCCCTAAACCCTTAACCCTAACTCTTGCTGGGTGCAGAGGAATCCTACCTAAATGGGGATTACCCAAGAATCATTGGTACCTTCTTGGGGGTCCCCATGAAAAGGATTACCTTAGTTGGGGGGGGGGGGTCTATGTTGGGCGGGATATTGGGTCCCCATATTTAACGGAACTTCCATACTATCCTAAAATTCAGGACTTGGTTTCTAGCGCTGAAAGCTTCGATTCATGTTCAGGGTGCAAGTAACATGTCCACTGAAGATCCCAAAGCTACCAATTAGCCAGGCTCCAAAACATGCCACTTGCAACTGCTTTTGAGAAGACCTGAGCAGCCGTAATCTTGCAGAAGGAGTTTCAATTGCGCGCTTCAGGATCCAGGGAAGATTCTAATGGTGTAAGTCTTGATGTTGTGAGAATTCCACGCGCTGATCTTGGACTTTCCGACAAAACTGGAGCTCCCTTTTCGGGAGTCCCTGTCGTAAGAGTCATAGTGCATTTCCTGGACATAACCTTCATTCCGCAAATGCTCATATTGTAGATGGTGGGAGTCTGCATACCGTGCAGTCGCTTAAACCCGTCCCCCTCCCCAACACGAAAGACTCACCCGTCTCGAAACACTCTTGTTGATAGGGATCATCTCCTGCGCACCACGGCATCCTCAAGAATTGGCAGTATGAGTTGCAGTTAAGCCTTTAAAGAGACAACCAGCAGGAAACCCTCACACCATAAACCTGGCCTTCCTAGGCAATGTAGGAGCCTAAGTAATTATCCGAACCGGGTTTGTGTATGTTGTGATATAAGCCCGGGACTGAAGTCATAGTATATTCTTCCCTAAATCCCCTACACATCTCCTTATAGGTCGCCCCCAACCTAGCTCTAGTCCGTAGCTCATATAGCCGTCCGTGGACCTGCTCTTACCCCACCAGTGCCACTATTGAAGACAGTGCTAGTGGATCAGACCCTAGGGTTTAGGGTTTAGGGCTTGGGGTTTAGGCCCTCCAAGACAGAATTCCTACTGCATTTCTACAAGCTCCACACACCCAACCCTAAATCCTACACCGCAGATCTCAGACGGTAAGTCCCAAACCCCCTAAAGGATTCGACCTTCTTCTATTGCGGCCAAGGTTCAGGAAGCCAAGAGCAATGCCTGGTGCGAAAAGGTGTGTTACTCCCTGAAATGACCCTATATCATCCCTATAGAACCCTTAATATACTTCTGAATATAACACCATATTATCCCTATGTAATTATAAAATCCGTATAGTGTCCCTACGTTGACTTCAAAGAAGCGCGTTCATAAATTGTTGTTGCTGCATACAGGGGTTACAAAGGGGTTATATGGGGGTTATATGGGGGTTATGTAGGGTTTATATGGGGATTATAGAGGGTTTATATGAGGATTATATAGTAATAGTGACTATACAGGTTGGAGAATCTTAATCCCTTGCCCCACTAGTACAACTCCCAACCCTCGTGTTGTTGAATGCCTTCCAAACACTGAGAGTCCCGGTATAGCCCTGCTTACATGTGGGTCAGTTAGGATGACTATAATGCCGTAGGGTTCCAACCCCAGCTAGAAATTAGGAACTAGTCCCATGAAGCTCCAAGCTTTCTTCAGAGTCAGAGCTAGGGTTAAGCTGCGGCGCCCCGAAAGGGATGCCGTCAGAGCCCTAGAGATTAAATACACTAGCTGATTGTTGGCTGGGAATGGACAACTGGATCCTTATAGGACGTAGCCCGTATAATGCTAATTATTTACCTGCTAGCGCCCAAATCCTTCCCCGTTTCTTCATTCCATACATACTCACAGCCAGTAAGTAAACTCTGAGACTTACAACCTTCATATCCCTACGACCCCAGTGTCTCTTTCATTTCTATTTGCTTCTACATGTGACTTTCGACTCCCTACTACTATCCAGCAAGGGAATCTGCATAGAGCCTGAACTGAACAGCATTGCACATGTCGGCCGGTCGGAAGCTTCGGGAGAAGGACAGGCCGTATCAAAAATTAGTCCCTCAATCCTAAACCCTGACCCTAAACGCTACCATTGTAAGTACTGCTAGTATTGAACCCCAGAAACCCTCGAGAAGTTGTGACTCTTCAGGGTGGGCAACTGAGACCCAAAATCTGATATGGAAAACACCAATTTGGTACATGTAAGCGTTCAATGTTCTTGTGTTGTCGCTTCTAAACTTCTTCCATCTGCACAAAACTCTATGGAAGGCATCTCTGGGTATTGAGTATTTAGGCTGCGTGTCAAAAAAGGTTTCGGGCTGGACATATCAGCGACAAGTGTACCTCGCGGATCTGGGATCGCCTACAGGGTCAACAATCTGCAACGCGCCGCATCTCCATGTAAATGGCTCTACCCCTACTTACTGGGGGTTAGTAGGGAATGAGGGAAAATATTCTACAGGGATTATATTCCCTTATTCCCTACTTACAACCAGTAAGACTATATTTCAGGGTTTCACCCTACTTGGTCCCCAACCATTTGTACATGGAGGCACACGCTACACACGCAACACCAGCAGCACAAGCCAAGCGTCCTGAAATGACGCAATTGACGCAAGCCAGCAGAACTTTCGGAGAGAAGTTGAACCTTAGAGGTTATGAGTCTAAAAGCTGACGCTGAAGAAGGAGTGGGGAGTGAACCCTCGTAGTGTTCACACTTATCCCCGCATCTCCTGCTCATAGTAACAGTGAATTTGCATTGCCCTGGTCAGCCTGAACCACCAATACCTTCATGTAGCGCAGCCAGCCCATGGCATTGGACTGAATTCTTAGGGCTAAAGCTAAGGGTTTGAAAGCTTTACGCATTCAGACCCAAGCCTTGCTGAAATCGAGGATGTAGAGTTAGGGTTCAGGATTTTGGGGTCACATCAAGGGATTTCAACAAACAAATATGTTGCCATCCCCAAAACCTAACATGGAAGCTGAGATGGTGCCAGTTGAGTAGCGTTCTTTTTTGGTTGTTCAACCCAGTAAGATTATATGCCTCATATAAAATACTATACCCCAAAAGGAGGATATGATCTTACTCTATATTGGGTACCATAGTATCCCAAAATTAAATACTACTCAGTTGAGAAGGGAGAGTAGGCTTTTGTAGAGGACCTTTTGGGCTTTCATGTTTGGATCTCTAAGGCGGCAATCCTGGTTTGAGAACCTCCAGATGCGGACCCTGAACCCCTAAACCCTACATCCACATCCCTAAACATTGGGTCAATCCCCCTACAGTAGTAGCCCATAAATATGTAGTTAATAAGGCCTCAACTGTGTCTTGTGGTGGGGACTGACCCAGCGTAAACACTACATCCCAACAAGAGTAGCCAGAAGCTGCCCAATGTTAGCATGCCTTCGGAGAGATGCTCACTCTGCAGTGTGCGGCCCAGGCACAGACTCGGCTGGTTTTGTGGCGGGCTGGGCAGCTTTGGCAAAAGGATTGCCTGGGAGCTGTCCGTTTCAGGCATACCTTCCTGGAATGAAGGAATGGAAAAAATAATGGAAACTAGGTGACTGTGGGGAATCTTATTTTCGTGTATGTAATGTGTACATATAAGCTACTATAGAATCCATTCCTCGATGCAGCGATAGCAAACAAGACTTACCCCACCCCCAAAGTAATTGACATGGGAAGTTGGCCCCTCAGCCCGAAGCTGAAAACCCAAGGAACCTTAGGACCTTGGATTTGGAGAAGGACTCGCATGCAGACTAATCTTAAGATTCACCAACCCTGCAGGGACCCGTAGTGACCTCGCAGTCCTGCATATCCGTACATTCCTCCAAGGCACCGTTGTTGAGAAGGCCAGAGGGCAGAAGTACGCGCCCCTAACATGGCCCCGAGCCTTCTCACGGGGATGTTCTGGGGCCTTGAGGGTACATATATAGGGCATTATAGGGCAAATACTATGCATGCATGTGTATATGTACATATATAGGAACAAGCATATGGCCCTGAGAAGATTCGCGAAACCTGAGGCCGGGACCGTCACGGCAGAGAAAAGAAGCTCGACTGCGCCGAGCACGACGAAAGGCAAGACGTACCCTGCCCCAAACTAGCTGCCCTAAGGGTTCAAGGCCCAAATACCATTAAGATTATAGTATTTGGGCCCTAAAACCCGATTATTTGGGTCCTTGAACCCACAGGGCCACACAATAAAGCGCAGTTCTAAAGAGAAAAAAACTTTGTAGAGGTTGTTGCGGGGTTGCGCGTTTGTTTGGGGGAGTTGCCCCGCAAGAAGGGTCTTCTAAATTTTCAGCTTACACGGGTTTTGGCAAAAGATGTTTGGAATGTAGTGTTCCAGAGCTGCTTGGGGTTGATGATTTGCCCATGATTTGGGCATCCAAGTATGAACTTGAGGGCTTCAGGTTGGAGGCTCTAAATCCAGGACCATGCGCCGAAGTATGACTGCAGCAGGGGTAGGCCTGGTGATGCAATTTGGGGTCTCTACCTGCGCTTCAGGGCCTTGTCAGAGCTTTGTTTGATCTAGGTATGATACAAAATAATGCAGCGGAGATCCGACTCTACCGAACATGTCCTTGACAAGCTCAGAAACAAGTACACTCGACAACTACGTCTCCCTGAAAGTCGGAATTCTACTGCCCAACCCTGATTACTCCTCAAGGCTAAGTCCCGCATTGCGGATGCAAGACAACTCCATCAACGTCTATCAGAAGAATACATCAGCATACACTGCATGTTTCATACTGTTTTGGACACGACGCTTAAGAGGAGTTCATCATCAGCATATGAAATATCCCCATGTGGCTAGCCTTGTAAATCTCAACGATAGCCAGCTGTAGATAGTTTTAAGAAATGGACAGTAATACTGCATAGGCAGGCAAAGTGTAAATGTATGCCATGGAATCTGCAATCTGCAGAACAGAACACTCCGCGCACCCTCATTTTCAGAAATTCCAACACTAGGATGCTGCCGAAGTGCCCAAGTGGGAATCACCTCCTGCCATGCTGTACCTTCGTGCGAAGAACAATCGAACCGCATAAGTTCGTCTTTCTGCAACTACCTCCCCTCTGGAATGGGGACATCTACAGTTAGGCTGAAGTTGGTGTTGGAGAAGGGATCAAGCCAGAAGAAAGGTCAAGCCCCACCCTTCCTGGCCCTCTTCCGCCGTTTTCTGCGCATGAACTTCCGGGTAGGCTTGTTTGGAGTCCTTCGGCATTACTGTTTCAAATTTCGGGAAAAACGGGCATGGGCCGGGCCGGCCTGGCCAGCCCCCGTTCTACAACCCAAAGCGGAATCCTGACTTTGCGGATAATGCTCCCGAGACACGACAAGACTCTGCAAAATATGTCATTACTACTTTCGATCGTTCTGCAGGGTTCTAATATATTTGTGTCCCTTGCTTAACCCAAAACAGGATCCGGCGATGATGCTTGTGACCGCGCACGCACGCGGGCGCCCTATATGCGAGCATCATCAGCACAATTGGGACTCCCTTTCGGCTTAATGGGGACCAGGACGGGATGAAAACCCAAGAGAAAACATCAAAAGCACCTCGAATCTGGTTTGTTGCACAGGCTGACCATGTTTCAGTTCGCATGTACTTTTTTTGCAGTTGAGGACCAAAATCTTGACATGTTTGTGCACGATGGTAGCCTAGAATCCCCCAACGTGCTAGAGTATGGACAAATCCCCCCCATACAACCATGCAGGGTGCACGGTTGCGAGGGTCTGTGGGCAATGCAAGGGAAGCCATGCAGTACAGGTGCTACCAATGCTGGTATATAGAGTCCCAATTACTGCCCTCGGCAGGCATGATGAGCGTTTTGCTGGGATTTACAGCACATTGTATGGCCCTGGCAGCCCCCAAGAAGCCAGCATCGTGAGCATCACGGGGCATTCCTGGCAACCCCAGGAGGTACGATGGTTCAGTACACCGGCGTCAGACAAGGCTTGTAGAAACAGCAATGGTAGGTGGTCTGCAGGGACCCGAACGTTCTGTATGAGCATCATTTTGCCATTGCTGGCCTTTACATGTCTACTACCTATCATACTGCACCTCGTATCGTGGAATATTAAAACGAAACCTTTTTGGTAGAAAGGTGCCCGTGATCCAGAAATCCAATCCACCACCCTGGGAAGATAGGGCTGAAGCCCTGAAACTCAAAAACTGAACAGGACAAGGACAGGGCTTCCTCTTTGAGCCCGTCTGAGGCACACCCCCACACGGGCCAGGTCAAAATCCGCACATGACCCCCCCGAAGTTCATATGTTCAAAACCCTTTTCAGAGATTCCCCAGCTTATTCCAAAACAGTCCTCCAAAAAACGGATCCCTGTAATTTTACACAGGTCCCCAACCAGCGACCCACTCACTATGCTACGAAACTGAGATCTCGCACCCTAAACACACAGCCCTAGACCCTACTACCCGCTTGCTGTTAGGGAACTCTAGGTCAAGATACCATAATAAGGAAACCCTACTATCCCTACTATATACTATATGTTACCCGTATTATTATTATGGTAACTTAAGTTTCTTAACAGTAACCTGGACCCAGACTACACCCTAAACATTCAAGAGCTGGCGGCAGCGAGGAGCCCACGATGGGCCCCAAGATCATGGCAAGACCATTGACACCTGCGGGATTCTCAACCTTGCCCTCCTTGTAGCCCTACAAAAAGGGGGTTTAAGGTTAGGGTTTAGGGTTTAGGGTTTAGGGTTGGGGTTTACGGTTTGGGGCTTATTGTCCCTCATGGTGGTATAGAGGGGGTAGATGGAATGTCTAGAAACATAGGTACTAATTACGTTCCGGGGTTTGCAAATGTCAGGGATCTCTCATGGGAGTCCCAATACTGGGGGGCCATGGTACTTTGGGGTGTTTAAGGCCTCTTGTTTTGCAAAACTGAATTTGCTGCAAACTCCCTCACAGTACCGTACTGCGATACATGCCTCACTTCATTCTCACAACTATCCTCGAGAAGTCCTGATGACTCCAAGGCCTTCAGGAGCAGTCGCATGAAGAACCACCAAGAACCACCAGGACTGCACGAAACGCAACGCCAAGACCTAAACCCAGAAGATTGGCAAGGCCCCCAACCCCCAGCTCCGCACTAAGTTATCCCTGAAACCCTGAAACCCAAACTTGAAGGCCTGAACCCTGAACCCAAAAGCATAAAGCCAACGCCGTGGAGCCCTACACTCTGAGATCTAAGTCCCTAACCTCAAGTTAAACAGCCACCCCAAGCACTAACCTCAACCCCAACACCCCATTAAACCCTTAGCCTCTAAACCCTAACGCCCTGAACCACTCAAACCCTAAACCCTGAATCCTAAACCCCATATAACCCCATCATAGCACTTTCCATGTTCTTTTCCATGATCCCTATATAACCCAAAAACCCTGAATCCTTGGCCTTCAAGGATGCCGGTAGCCGTGCTGACGTTCTGGCCAAAAAGGGCCGACAGCAGGCTGTAACCTGTTCCCAGGGTGTGGGGGTTGAGGGTTTAGAGTAAAGAGTTCAGAGGTTTAGGAATCAAAAAAAATAGAGGCTTAGGCATCTAGAATTTGGGGTTTAGGGTTTAGATTTGGGTGGTTTAGGGTATGGGGTCTGGGGCCTGCAGTTTTTCAGGTCTCCGGCTTCTTGGCTGGGATTAGAATAGCCTGCTACAAGACGGATCGGCGAACTTCAGGACTACAGTGGAGGTTCATGGGACCTAGTATTTGCCTCTACCTGGAGTTATAACCGGACCTATTTGGGAATCGGGGTAACCTGTGTCGGGCAACGGAAGGGCACAAAAGGGTAGGGTAATCAGCGCAAGAATATACCTAGTTCCCGCCCTCCTCTAATAAACTAACATAGAACCTCGAACAGGGCCCTACGAAGACTACAGTCGTTTTTTAAGGCCAGACTCCATGGACTGCTAATTTTGGGGGAGAGCGTAAGTCTCGTAAGCCTCCACATAGGGCTCCATGGCTCTCAGCTTCAGAAACTTACATCTGGCATTCGGAGCCAATGCATCTCACGTCCTCTACCTACGCAGTTCCAGAAGCAACACCTCCACTAAAGCCTAAAGCCCATAACCCTGAAGCGAGCCTGCAGTGGATTCGAAGGAAAAAGCGAAGCCCGCCACAACCTAGTGACCATTTGTAGGAAAGAGGCTCATGCAGCTTAGGGATTCAGGGTCTAGGAATCAGGTCTTGGGGCGTAGGGTATCGGGCTTGCGCCTGGGGATCAGGGTGAGTATGACTGTGGTGCTTGGCAAATGTTACCAGTACGGTGCATGCTGCTATGGTCATGGAGTCACGGCTTTTCCTACTAGCCAGCAGCAAGCGGCACGAAGGAGCAGGCAGCTGACCACGAAAGGTGCTCCATCACCTGAGTTTTTTGTTGACAAGCTGTAGAAGGCTGAAACAGCATTACAAACAATAATGAAGATGCTTGCAATAATGACAACAGTGATAGTATAAGTACAAAAAAGGAACAAGATAACAACAGTAACGATGATGACAACAACACTATGCGAGTAATGTAAGAGATACTGAGTACATACGGACAGGCACGTCGCATTCTGCACAGGGATTTGTCCAAACTACCCTTCTCGTGATCGCATCCCTCAACATTCTCTACAGAAAAGGCTGGATAGTCCCCCTTAAGTAGATAGAATATGGGGTATATGGGAATCTTATTTATGATATACCCAAACCCATATTCTATCTACTTAAGGGGGACTATAAACCCTAACAGATTTGGTCATCTCGGAGAGAAAAACCAAGTGTCGAATGCTACAAGGCAGCGGCTTGAAGAGTTTGATCAGGCTACGAAAGCAGTATAATTTAGGAGGACCCGCCACCCTGTACTAGTGGTATAATAGGAATATAAGAGGACCTTAATATAATCCCTATTATCCCCTATAGTCCCTATTACTGGGGGGGTCCACCTAAAGTATAATACGAGGAGTAGGACTTCATTAAATGTCTATTCATGCCGATTAATGGTCACTTTACATCCCCCCACATCATACAGTTCCCACTAGAAGGACTCCTTAGACCAGAAGAATCATATTCCAGTCACTGTGGGCTTAACCTAGCATACGGCTTGTGGCTCTGGGTGTTGGGATTCAGGCCTCAGGATGTTGGGTGCTCTGTGAAACGAACTGGAGGAGCAAATGGGGAGTGAAACGGGAACTGGGGTCTCATAGGGATGTATAGGTCAACTTGCTGGCCCGTAGGGAAGGAGGGAAGGGACAAGAAGACGGAAACTACTACTTCGGGTATAGGAGAAAAATGGACACTGCTACATTTTTGGGGCCTACATATATATATATATATGTATTACAGGGTCTGCTATAGAGATCAGTCCCTCCAGTCCCTACCGTCCTCCATTCCCTTCTGACCACTAGCCTGGAATGGGGTTTTGTCAATTTTTTGCGTCTACACGCCTAGGGAAGCTAAAGCTGTCATCCTACCTGAAGGAGGGCCATACGCAGAGACTCATTACTAAGGACTCCCGAAGACATCCATAAGGGTCCTATTATAAGGTCCCATACAATCTTGTACTATGGGACCCCATGTCTGGAGTACCCTGGTCCGGCACCGCAAGGTAGTTGGTCTTGCAGTCTGAAGCCTAGCTATTTTGTTCATGTAGGTCCCTGTCCAATTAAACTAGGTGTTTGGGGTATGCCACACACCCTATCGATGCAGAGCCACAAAGGGAATAACGTTGGAAACGGTTCAGGCTTCTACACTATCAATGGAACCGTCTGGGGGTCTAAAGATGAAATGGCTGCCAGATCGCCGACGTACCAGCAAAGGCCGTTGAGAATGTTGGCCACGCCGCCGAGGAAATTCCCGGCAACCAGAATTGGCTTGCCTTAATAGTCCTTGTATAATCCCCTATATAGTCCCCTTTTAAGGAGTTTAGACTATAGCTCATATAGCCTGTGATTACTGTCACATTCATCACAAGTAAAACAGTTGGTATGCCTAGTAAACGTCTATGATAGCTATGACCTGGACCTTTATCACTGTAACTTGGGGCTGGGGCACACACTCTGGAGGATTGCCATGCAGTATTCGTGGGGGTAAGGTTTTTTGGGCCCCTTAAGTAGATGGAATATGGGGTAAATGGGGATCTTATTATAATATACACGAAGCTATCTTCTATCTACTTAAGAGGGACTACCTGTTACTTAAGGCTTAGGGTTGAGGGATTGTAAGCAAGGCTTGAGTATTTCGGTACGCGGGCCCCCGCAACGTGAGCAGATTCCCTGCATGAAGACCCCGAAGTGGGTACAATGTTTTGGTTTTTGCGCTTGAACATGTTTATGCAGACCTCTTTTGCACACTCCTCCAGTACCTTAACATGAAGCGGCATCTGCACGGGACACACCATGTGAGACGCGCCATCTACGGTCTGAGTCGTGGAGGGGTGTGTGCTTGAAGGGCGTGGCCAGCACAAAGCATGACTCAAACTTTTCCGAAATCAGACCCAGCTGCTGCCAGATCTCACGAGCAGCCGTGTCCTCAGTCGATAGTCAGGATCCCCTCGAAGAAAGCTGAAGACTGGAACTGGTTCAGCGAGGAGGTGGGTTTTTCCAGAACTTCCATTCAAAAAACAATTCCCTAGGCCCTAGCAACCCTCAAAAGCAAACATGTTTCTTATGTCACTCCCGATAGTCCCTAGGGTCCTGAATGATGCCTACAACCTTCCCCAAAAAAATGATTGCAGCAGCGGTTCGTGATGGGCGTGCCAACCATGGTGGCCAGCCTAGGCTTTTCAGTGCTCCACAACAGGCATAGTTGTACTACGCTTCAGGAACCCAGCCCAAAGAGGAAGTAAAAAGTGCTTTGAACCTCCTGAGCCTGAACCCCAAACTGTCTGAACCCTTTAGCCTGGACAGCCCAGTAGCTCGAAGATTGAGAAGATCCAGCCCAGGGCGATTCCCTCCCGGTTGTGGTTTTCGCTCAATCGTGCATTAAAGACCGTCGGAGCAGTACAGTAGGCTAGGGGCTCGGGGGAGTTGAGGACTTCGGTCATGGCCTGAGGGTTGCATCTTCCGACTATGTAGCACTCGCTGAAACACATGTTCAGTACGTACTCCTTGCTTGTGAGGACCTTACCGCTCGTGGAGGGAAACCTAGACCTAGACCTACCACAGCGCAATGCAGCTATCCGATGAAAACTGGCATCACAAGAGATGCAAAAGACTCGACGGAGAACCTGAAACTATGGACTGCCTTAAGGAACCCGTGTAAAGTGATATGTTAGTTATATTGTTAGCTTTGCAAACCTCAAGGGATTACGACAAGAGGTCTCAACTAACGTGGCGTTGTTCTTTCGGACTAGCTATCTTTAAGGCCCTCCCTGAAACCCAAAAGCAAGGATTCTTTCGGGAGTATATGGCTTATGCTGGGATTGTGATCCCAGAGCACGGCAAGTCCCGCCAATTCGGCCAAGTTAGGCTACCATGGAGCGGTCCAAGCTTTGGATCTTGCGGGGCGTGGTTGCCTTGTAGGGACTAATTAAATGTACAACTGATCCTCATGAAATATCCCAGTCCATCACAAGTAGTGGGGTCCGACAAAACGGACTACAAGTCCTGCCTGCGACTTCTACACCTCACCTTTTACATCGATGTCTGGCACATTCCTCTCAAGTTTTCATTTAATCTTCCATGTTCTTTTCTAGTTGTGATTCTCCATCATAACCGTATACACTTGCTTCCATTGTTCTATACACCCGTAAATAGCCCTATATGTCCCTAATGGGGGGTTCTGATGATAACCCCCCTCCGCCCCAAACAAGTACGGATCTGAAAAATGCGGTGGCCCCCAATCGAGTACGGGAAAACTTGTTTGGGGGGGATCCCAGAAAAACCCATAAACCTTAAACACTACGCCCTAAGCCCTCTGGCCTAAGGCTTGGGATATATTTGCAA
>CAJNIZ010030890.1:27387-41992 GCA_905231905.1 Symbiodinium pilosum
GCGGCGGTGGTGGTGGTGGAGGCGGTGGTGGAGGCGGTGGTGGGGCGGCGGTGAGGGCGGGGAGGCAGAGCAGGTGGGTGACGGGGGGTCGGTGCCGGTCGGGAAACCAGAAAACAAACTGGCCTCGAAGCCCTGCGTCCTCACGTTGACGCGATCCCTGCAGGCTCCATGCGTTTAGTTCAAAGTTGGCATTCCGACTTTAGAGGTCTAGAGTCTTAGCTTGAGGCGCAGAATGGCGTGGTATCTGATCGACTTCAAGATTCGATAGCACAGAGGACTCTGAGAGTCTGTAGGATGGGCAGGGCTCAGTTAACAAAAACAAGATGTTTGTGGTTTGGGGTTGACCTCATTTTCGAGACCCCTACACATACATGCTATAAGCTGATATCTCATAGGAGTCCTAGCCAAAACTTGTATCAAATTGCCAGCCCCAGCCTGAATCTCCAAGGCCAGATCATCCTTTATCCAAAGCCCCACAACCCCGAAATTGAACCAGACCGGCCTCCCACCATTGAGGAACTCCTGCAGACAAACTCTCGCTCATAACTTGGCACAACTTTTGACATCTCGTCACACGTGCGAGGTCCTTAACGATACTTTTTTTGAAGATGATCTGCGCCTGGGGTCTATGGAAGGAATTTTGTTCGGTTGAAGGTTGGGGCCTCAGATCTCAAATTCTCCTCAGAAGGTCTGCTAACATACTTTGCGGCTCAGGAAATATTTAGCACGCTAAAAATGCTAGAAACTATTCTGCATTTCTTCTTAAGCCCTCATGAGGTCTCAACTGCTAATCCCTTAACCCTGAATAATGTGGCCCTTGAGGTTATGGGGGTCCAGGTGTGGGGCTCCGTGGGTACTAGCCAGAAATGGCGCTGTTTTTTGGCGACGTCCAACTAATAGTTTCCATTTTCTTTCGATTATTCCAAGTTAACCGTTATGCTGGAAAATGTTGGGAACCCTAACTCTGGCAAATGCGTCACGCCAGGAGATGAGAGGATGTACTCTCTCCCGTGCTACGTGGCATCACGGCTGAGAGACATATAGGGATGTCTAGGAACATATGGTGATAATTCAGAAATTCGGATCCCCAAAATACTGTAGTCCTTATTATAGGGACCCCCCAAATGGTACCCTTAATTTTGGGAAACCCCCGTATTGTTTGAGGTCCTTACCATGGGTACCGCAGATGGCCCATATTGTGCCCGTTTCCTCGGTCTTCGCTATTGGCCCCAAACCGGGCTTTCAATGGGTTAACTCAATAAGAACCCCAGGAGGGCCCCTACTAGGCTGGATATTGCGGTCTCAATCCAAGGCTTCAAATTTTGGAATGAGTTGCCCGCCCAGCTGGTTGCATAAGCCTACAGCCTAACCCCTAGCGAAAGTTGCTTGAAACTTCCGGTAGAATCCTCATTGGACCTAATATCCCCGCTGCAGCCCCGTTAAACTGTTTTCACCTTGGTGCAGGAATAATGTTGAGAAAACTCGCAACTTGATTCAGTCGTCAAGAAGAATACTTGTAGCGAGTCCCTTTTCGGTAGCTCTCCACGTAAAGCTATCTTAAATGTCACCCATCACATATGCGCAAGCGCAACACTGCAAAGCACTTCAGGTTCTGCTGCTCAACACAACCCATAAACAGACCAAAAAATACGGGCTGCTTTTTAAAGCTTGCGGCCCTACACCAAAAAAAACACGCCCCGGAGGACTACATGCATATTGCACACAAATCTACATGTATATATACTTATAAACATGCACGACTGTTGCAAAACGAGAGTTGGAACTATCGTTCCTACTGCTGACCTCCGGGCCTCTTTTACTTGAAGAAGCACCCAGAGCCTCATCTACGCACCCCAAAACCTTTGTGGTAAACTAAGGAATCCTACACCATCATCCTTTGCATGTGAAACCCAAAAAAATGTGCCGAGAACCGCGCGTCAGATGCATCACTCTCAGGGCTGAGGACCAATTTCTGAATATTCGGTAATGCCGGGCTGGGGCCTAGATTACAGTGGGCTTGGATTGGAGGGGGTTGAAAGTATAAGATTATGGAGGAGATGATTCCACATTACACCTAGACTAGGATTTTGGATATGGAGCCCCAGCGTAGGGACCCATGGATGCGAGCTGCGCCCATGAATGAAGTTTCATCAGGGTTTCGAGGGCTTCGGTCCTGGTACTTTTTCTCGATGTAGGCCTGGCAATCTCCATCATACGCCTTAGCAATTCAGAGCTTAGGATGGAAGGATGGAAGGATTGGGGCTCGGGGATGCGCAGCGTGGAGACAAACAAACAAGCGGGGTGTCCTGTACCAGATTCTTAAAGTATGCTGGGAGCTTCTGACCTGCAAGTAGCTACAATCCAAAGAACGGCCTACGTAATTGTACAACTCGGCGTTGGGCCAGCGTGTTTACCCCATCAACTCCGGCGCTTGGGGGATTGTGGTAATGGGCTATAAGGATTACAGTAAAGGGCGGACTATATAGGGAGTATTCTGGATGCCTTCTTACGATCCCTGCTGAACACCATGTGGCTTGACAGGGTCTGTCAATGGTGCGCACTGTTCCAAGCACCCTCTGGAATCTGGAAGGCCAAGTTCTGCTTGAGGAGGGATGCGTTCAATGGAGCTTCTCTTGAAAAAGATAATCTCGGGGCTTGCAAAGAATCAGCTTCGGTAAGCTAATTGGGGCCATTGGTTTGGTTTCCCACCCAAGCCAATGGAGTTAATTTCTGCCGAATACAGAACCAATACTGCCCTTGACGACGTATAGTTCACGAGGCAATTGCTAGCGTCAAAAAACATGAACAATTAAAACATGAACAATTAAACTTCTGAAGCTTTCAGGCGTGAATGAATTGGTAAACTATCACCATCAAAACTCAAGAGCTTCGAAGAGTGGCCAAACAGTAGGCTGTCAACTATCTGCACTATTCCTCCTGTCCACATACCTCGTATTCCTACAACCTGCTAATTTAGGTACCAGTCCCACATTGTTCTTCACAAACCACGCGAGCCCCGAAACCGAACATAGTTTGTGCTTACCTGATTTGAATCACAAAAAAAACCAATGCTGTAGAAGGAAAGACTGGCTTCGTATCAACTTCCAACAATCCAAATTTCTGTAACCTGCAAACTGCCCTTTCTGTTTCCCTTCCTTTTGTTCCAGAAACGCAAGCTTCATGCCGAAATTTATTGCAGGGACAGTGCTCAGCTGCCAAATACCCGTCCAAAAGAACGCATTGCGATTATCCAAGACAAACCATGGGTCTTGCGCAGTGCTCTAAACCAAGATTTCTCAACAGTGTCGGATCTTACCATAACCACACCAAGGAGTAAAATCAATATTGGAGCTTGAAACCACCCCAGTAAGGCCAAACTTAGTGTTCGTGTTTGGTCTAGACTCTGTTGATGAGCTCTGATCATGATTTCATGAAGGGCCCTTTTGAGCATCGGTTCAATTTTTGCGCATTCCGTTTCCAGAGCTCCCTCTCAGGGCTCCATACAAAGCAGACCCATCATCCCCATGCAAACTAATCTTCCAGAGTCCACCATAAGATCAAAACACAAGTTGCTTTCACACCTTGTGTTCCGAGCTTCAATTGCTATAGCACGGTTTTAAATGCACACTCGGAACCCCATGCCTGGCCATCTGCCTGCCGAGGGGCAGAATAGTGGTCCTTCCACTCGTACTCCCATGTCACGCGTGCCGGGGTAGGCCTACCACCTCCTGCAACCAAGTTTGAAGGGTAAGGTTGCATGCTCAACAACAAAAAAACCAAAATAATACAGCGTCAGCCACATACCGACAAAGATCCTTTGTTTTAATCACATCGAGATATGTCAAGGTTACATGCCGCTTTGCCTGGAATCTCTGCATAATTCTACAAAAAATGTTACAACCCGAACGCTGCACATGTCTATGTTACAGAATCCTGCATAGATATCTGGCTTAAACGGCCGCTGACGTCCTCCTATGTGCAATTATGCCTTCATCTGTGTGGCTTCCTTGCAATTCCCACCCCGAACCAGAAACTCGCCTGGCTCCGCGGTCCCGGGTAGCGTGCCGCTGACAAAGGGCCTGACGTTCAAAGGAGCCAGAAAGGTTCTGCAAGGGTCAACGCACCAGCGACACGTTCTGTTGAGGGGCTGGCGGAAACTGTGGGTTACAAAGGTAAAGGGCCCTCACCAGCTGTGATGCTTTCAGCAGGATGATGTACAGCCCAGCGGGTTGCCAACCATATTACATGTTTCCAACCTGTGCAACAAATTAGTCAAAAAAATGCGTATGGCTTGCAAGCAACATCGGTAAACCGAGTTTCGCCTACATGAATATTGGTGCCGTAACTTTCAACACGTGCAGCGATGCGGGCATGTGGCACAACCAGCTCAATCAGCTGCTGCACCGCGTGTTGCCCCAACTGACCCATCAAAGTACGGCAATGCTCAGTCACCTAGAACGTCGGCAATATGACCGATTCCGCGAAGAAACTATGCTCGAGTGCGCACTGCTTTGTCAAAAGCAAGTGACCACCTGCAGCTTGTGAGATTTTGCGGCAACCCTCCATGGTTTGGCGGTGGTCTGGATCTTTCCATTCGTCAAGGCGGCGGCCGTTGGCGGAAAAAAGTGGAACCAAGAATGACGCGCGCTGTCAACTGTTGGAATCCCGCCTATGAAATTGGCTATTGGAAAGGCATAATGTAGAAACTTGGACAATTACCAATATTATTTGGAAGTGTATTTCAAATACTCCACGCTCTCATTATCTAAGGAAACGACGGCCAAAATCTTGGTAATGACCCACCATTTTTATCGCACTTCTTCCCCAAAGCCAACAAAGAGCCTGGGATTTGCCGGTTACACAGGGTATAAACCCAAAATGGGGTGGGGTTCCCAAAACTCCACTTAACTTTTTAAAGATCGCTACAGTAAAGATCATACTGCAGTATTTTGGGTTCTGTATTGGGGTCTCATTATGGAAACTACCACAGCAAGTGCAGCACCTACCGCACCTCAGCTTCCTACTCCTCTTCCTGTACTGGATGGGTACATCGAGTCTGCATGGGGCCTGCATCAATTCCCCGAGGGATTCCGGCTTATGCTAAAGGACCCCGGAAAAAGGAAGGACATCTTCAGTGTTTATGCCCCTTTTAAAAACGCCGATGTAGGCTTATAAAGGGCTAACCCTGTTTTCGCGGCCGTTGTGCGATTTCTGGCTTCAGGGTTCAGGGCTTGGGGTTGGGGGTTTGCGGTGTAGGATCGGGGGTTTAGGGCACTACTTACGGCAATAGAAAAGGACCATGGCATTGACGATGCACACTTGTATCTGATTTCCAACTCCTGAAGCTCTGAACCACAGATCTTCAACACCGTTTGGAGCTTCTCTCTGCGGACTCAAAAGCCTTGAGGGCGCGAGTGCAGTTTACCCTCCTGCAAACTAACAAGGCAGCTTCAGAAAAGACTGTTTGTGTAGGGTCCTTTTGCGCCAACTGGAAGAAGGTAGTTGGAGCACGGGCCATACTTTGCCTGGTGTTTCGTGCAGATTGTCACTTTATAAGGGTTTTCGTGCATACGTTTACCAGAGCATCCATGCCCAAAGCATAATAACATCCATGTTAGAGAGCATACGTTTACCAGAGCACCCATTCCTAAATCATAGTAACATCCATGTTCATGAGCATACGTTTTACCAGAGCATCCATGCCCAAACCATGGTAACCTCCATGTTCGAAAGCATACGTTTACCAGAGCATTCATGTCCAAACCACAGTAGCATCCATGTTCGAGAGCATACGTTTACCAGAGCACCCATTCCTAAATCATAGTAACATCCATGTTCGAGAGCATACGTTTACCAGAGCACTCATTCCTAAATCATAGTAACATCCATGTTCAAGAGCATACGTTTACCAGAGCATCCATGCCCAAACCATGGTAACCTCCATGTTCGAAAGTATACGTTTACCAGAGCATCCATGTCCAAACCACAGTAGCATCCATGTTCGAGAGCATACGTTTACCAGAGCATCCGTGCCCATTCCGTAATAACATGCCTGTTGGAGAGCATACGTCTGGCAAGGAAAGTGTGCACAAAACCCAGTAGTTTTTCGGCATTTTTAGACTCATGCTTCTGAAATCCTGGCAAATCCAAGCAAAACGCACATTTCGCTGCAAAAAACACCACGGCAAAATATGTCCCGTGCACCAGGTAGTTTCCCGGCATGACCCACTAGAAGCACCCATGATCTATGACAAGGCAATCTAATGCTATCGTTCAGGGTATAGGGTTTAGGGCTGCAATCCGCTCGCAAAGTCCAAAGCTGTGCTCTCCGCAAAAAAATCTTTGCATAAAATGACTGGAAAAATGTTGCCATGCAGGCTTCATGGTCAGGGTGGAGGACATTTTGGTACCATAGGTACATACACACTCATAAACTTATAAGCCCTACCTACATATACACACCCTACGCATGCCATGCGGAAGCCCATGAAGCTTTCAAGAGAAGATGATGAGGAAGTTCGTCCTTGAGGAAGTTAGGGTTCAGTGTCTAAGCGTGAGGGCTGCGTGTTCAGCATCATCCCCACCATCATGGGCATCATGACAACCACTGCTGGGAGCTAAGGCCCCCCTGTGCACCCTCCCAAAACCTACAAGTGGACTCCAAACTAACCCTGGAAAGACGACGAACCCTTCAACAAAAAAAGAAAAATCAAAAAGGTATGTGAGCAGCGGCGATAGTACTTGTGTGTCGTACTGATATTATTTGTGTGTGGTGCTGGTGGACTTCATGTAGGGTACCCCACATCATTCTGTAGGCTTGGGGAGAAATCGTTTTGGGGCATCCTTTTCAAGGACGCCCCACATTGTTTTGCAGTGGCTTTAGCATCTTCCCATTCATTGAACAACTACCACTACGTACTTGACAATAACGATTGTTTTGCCCCCCGGGTCATGTGGGGTTCCAAGGTTCATTTACGGGCAGGCCTCCATATCTTGCAAACCCCAGAACGGAACTAGGGTTTAGGGTTTAGAGACACACAGGCTAAAGGGGAAATGCGCACAATAGCGTGCAGTACAGGCACTACACCTGTGTGGCACAAGTTCCTCGTCGCAGCTCGCTGGGGAAGGCGTTTCTGGCAAATAAGCGTACCGCCTAACGTAACAAACAAATTCTGAGTATCTAGACCAGATGAGCCAGGAAACGTACAAACTGGTTTCACTGGAAAGTTTTCATAAGCTCTTTGATCAACCTCACCTAACATTTCACAGCCCCCTTTGCCTGAGAATTAAACATGCTTGCAAAGTACAAGATCTCATTTTGGGTCCTGAACGCTAGAGACACGCCATTATCCTCCTCAAGCGGGCCCCAAATCTGAAACGTTCGAACGCCTAAACTCCTAAAACCTCCAAACCCCTAAACCCTTGCACTCTGAAGCCCACAAAACAGCCAGACCCCTAACCCCCAAACCCTAAACCTCTAAATCTTCATCTGGGTCACACTGACGGGCCCTCCTCTTCCGCGGAAGCAGCAGGTCCTGGCAGGGCATTGTTCATAAAGGCTGTAGGGTTTTTTGTCTGTAGTGATTAGGGTTTAATAGGCTTTAGGGTTCAGGGTTTTTAGGGTTTAGGGGTATAGGCTTTGAGGACTTGGGAGCTTTTGGAATTTGAGGGTCCATTTTTCTTACTGGGGGTGAGTAATAGGTAATAAGGGAAGGTATTGCGTAGGAACTCTACATGGGAAATATAGATATATATATATGGTACATATTCCCTTTTCCCGACTAAGAAGCAGTCAGTTTTTGGGGTCCCTGTTGTAAGGGCTAGAATGCATTGGGGTCTATGGTGGGGCCTCCTATTAGTGGATAGGGTTTAGGATGTGATTGACACAGGTGCTCACTGGCGTGGAGGCCGCCCGCACCAGTGCGAAGCAGAGCAACTACTGCAGCGTCGAGCATTGCAGAGTTTACTTCTAGAAGCCCTTGGGCCTACTTAGGGTTTAGGGTTCAGGGTTGGCGTCCTGTGGTTGACTGCGGAATCCCAGGGTCCCAGCTACCAGTAACCAGGGCACCACCTTTGCGCAAAAGGCCACCCTATACCCTAAACCCTAAACCGGGATATCTAGGGCCTAAATAGGGGTATGAAGGATGGAGGGTGTGCCAATGGAGAATCATGGAAAAAGTGGAAAATGAGAGGACAGTACTATGTACGGTTGAAATACGTTGAAACTTTCAGCACGGCGACAATCCGGGTTGCTACTCTGGAACTCTAACTTCAACTGAGCTACCATGGTAGAGGGTTTAGGGTTGCAGATACATGGATGAAGTTTCTCAAGCCCCTGTATAATCCCTCCTAAACCCTAAACCCTCAACCTTGAACCCTAAACCCTAAACCCTAAACCCTGCGTAACACATGTTGCATCTTCTCTTCCATTTGAATAGCGGTTTTTTTGATGGTTAAACCCAGGAAGTTTATATTCCTTATATAAAATACTATACCCAAAAGGAGGATATAATCTTACTCTTATATTGGGTAGCATAGTATCCCCCAAATAAAATGCTACTCAATTGATTCTCCATAATTATGGGGGATCGTATCCCTGCATTTCTCCTCTTTACCCCTGCATGTCCACATGCATCCCCTGCATATCCTCACATTACTTATAGACCCGCTATGTCAGCATAACCCCCTCCCGCAAAATAGGCACAAACCAAAGCCTAAGTAGGCACTACTCAAACCTCATTGGGAGGGCAAGGTAATGTATCTTTTGGGGTGAGTACTGCATTGATTATGCTACGTAACCACAATGTAATCACAGTTTCCATGCCATTTTCCACTTGATTTCCAACTTGATCAACCATTATCATAATAGACAATACTGGGAGCATGGAAACTGGAGACTCTGAATTGCAGTCTCCTGGACCTGTGGGTGCAGGTGACACCACCGTAGTCACGCCATACCTCAGGTTGATACCATGAGGCCCTGGGTTAAAAGATTTCTCAGGCTTTGGTCTGACTTTTGTATTTTGGGGCTTTAGGGCTTAGGGTTTAGGGCTAAGCCTGAGACCCTAAACCCTATACGCCCGAACCCTTGGGACTTTAGCGATTTCATGTTTCTGTTTCGCCCTTGCGGGTTGCACGTTGTTCACGCTTGGTTTAGGGCGTAGGCAAATTGCGATGGTGCCTGGCGGTTTGGGGTTTAGGGTGACAGTTGGAGCAATGTTCTTGAAATGTAGGGATTATGGAGGGAATATATTGCCTTATTCCCTACGTAAGAACCGGTAAGAAGTCTAGCCCCAAACCCTGGACTTCAGGCTAGGCCCCCAATCTCAGGCCCTCACCCGCCATAAGGGATAATGGCCATTATCTGACGGACCGTAAACACCCTAAACCCCGATTTATATTCCAATAGTGGGACTCGTTTAAGGTGCAAACCAAGGCGGACAGGCCATGGGGATGTAGGGGGTTCCGGAAATTAGGGGTACCTTCTTCGGGTCCCCATAATAAGGATTATAATATTTTGGGGTCTATATTGGGGTCCCCCTATTTTGGGAAACTACCATATGGCCGGCGGCCCTTGTACGAAATCAGCGTCTGCAGCGGAGGGCTTGGACGGATCCCAGACGAAGGTGCCGAAACGTCTAAGAGCCCAAGCCGTCTCAAGCTTTCAGAGTTTAGGGTTAGAATTTAGGGTTTAGGGTTTAGAATTTGGGGCTTTGGGTTCTGCTGTGGCAATTCCAAACTGCAAAGGCAATTTCGACAAAAGTTGAATGAACCCGTAGACCTTGAAAAAAATCTGAATCATTCCCACCAAGCCTGTCGATGTCTCAAAGGCCTGGGAACCGTGCCCCGAATCTGGACAATAGTTTCTCTACCCAGAGAGCCCACTATAGCTTAGTTGAGGAATATACCTTCAATCTTATTAGGACCCTTGATATGATTTAAGGTATATTCCTTAAGTGGACCCCCCACCCAGTAATAGTGACTATAAGGGATAGTAGGGATTATATTAGGGTCCTCTTATATTCCTAGGGTCCTCTTATATTCCTATTATACCACTATTACAGGGTGGGGGGGTCCTCCTAAGGTATGTTCCTTAGTTAGGCTGTATTGGGCTCCTTGGACAGGGGCCCTTTGGGGTTCCATCTCAGTTTCCAAGGATGCTTGGGACCTCTCCCTTTTGGGGTTAAGGTTTAGGGTTCAGGGCTTAGGGACTACAGGCTACAATAGATACCCTAAGTAACCAAACCTATGTTGCACCCTTGCCTGTGAAAGCTGGGGGGGATCATAGATGGCAGGAACCTCTCCTTATAAAATCCACCAAGGAATCCCAAAAAGCACCAAAACCTAAGCACCAAAACCTTCAGGCGAGCGCCATTTCCCAAGATATAAAACCCTTGCCCTTAGAATAGACCCCACCCCCTGATGATAAAAATGTCTCATGATACCGTTTGTAAATCTATTGAGAAGATTTCATGACAGGGACGCGTGGATTAGTACTGAGCGCAGGGATAGCACTGTTCCAAGCTCATACCCAAACCCTAAACCCTACACCCCAAGCCCCAAACCCTATACCCCAGCCCTAAACCTGAACCCTGAACCCACATCAGCTCAGCGGCGTTGTGGGTGCTGGGCTGGAAGGCCCACCTCCACCACCTTTAGAATTCAGGCATTGGAATACAGGTTACTGCAAAGGGAGTATGGGTGCCCCATGAAGATAGGGATCATGTTCAAAGGCTCCCATCTTTCAAACCTGGTCTGTGGTTGAGGGCTTAAAGTGACACCGGCATGTTGAAACGGTGGATACTAAAAATCCTGCATGACCCTAAATACCTTATACCGTGGGAATTATGGTACTATAGTATATTAAGGTCATGCAGGATTTTTGGTCCTAAACCCTAAACCCCTAAACCCTTAACCCTAAACCCTTAACCCTAAAACCCTAAACACTAAACCCTAAACCCTAGGATCCCAGTACCACCAGAAGCACCCACTTTGGGGCTTGGAAGTGAGGTCTCCCCTGGAGGGTTGGAGTTTGCCATCTGCCCCACCACTTTAGGGTTTAGGGTTTAGGGTTAGAACCCCACCACTTAGGGACTCTCTAGTGGCTCTTCGAGAAGGGTGGGCTTTATGAGGGAGTGTAACCCAGACCCCTGACTGATAAACCCCCTCCCCTTAACAGGGCTTATACTAGGGATCCTAATACTAAGGCCCTTAAAAGGATGGGGGTTATTAATCATGGGTCCACATTAGGGGTTCAGCTTCTAGGAATCTGCACCCTCCCAAGTTTGCCGCGTAAGCTGCAGCTCTAAAGTGATGGAAGTTACACGGAGAATGGATAAGAAAATGGAGCCTACTATGTAGTATATTGGGGGGTATATAGGGATAATGGCAAAGAAAATGGAAACTAGTATCAGCATGAACTCAGTTTATGAAGGAGCCGTATCATAACAGGAAGTATGGAATATCCCTTCAGTTTGCAGGCCTTGTTCCTGAGGCAAAACTCCGCAAGACATCGTTCCTGGGGATAAGCTGGAACCCTGCACATCTTGCTCGTAAACAAGGATGCCGAGACATCCTTTGAAATGAATACTATCTAAATGAGGCCTAACTCCTCATGAACCCCCTTTTCAGTAGGGAATCAAAGAATATGGGCTACAGGGACGATTGTAGGGAATCTAGTCGCGGCAACTGTAGGGATCCATTCCTGTTCACTACCAACACCAGGTAGATGGGCCCCTGCAACCCGAGAAACCCCCAAATCCCCATGAACCGAATCCCTACACCAGGAAGCCCAAAACCAACACCCTGAATCCTGAACCCCACCAGCCTAAAATCCCATGTGCTAAAACTACGACGAAACCTCAAACCCTTTCAGTAGCATCAACTTTTCGAACGCAAAAACCCTAAACCCTAAAACCCTAAAACCCTAAAACCCTAAAACCCTAAACCCTAAAACCCTAACACCCTAAAACCCTAAACACTAAAACCCCAAACCCTAAACCCTAAACCGCTATGAGAGGGAAGTTGACACTCCGGGCCTTCTTCCGCCTCCGCTGCGGCTCCTGTTGGCGCCACTCCTGATTTTCAGTAGTAGGGTTTAGGGTTTTAGGGTTTTAGGGGTTTAGGCTTGAGGGTTTAGGGTTTAGGGTTACCCAGGTCCCTTTACGTGTATATAGGGTTATTACCCCAACAATGGAGAATCAAATGGAAAAGAAGATGGAAAATGAAATGGAAACTGTGATTATTATGGGTAATATTGGGGTTATATGCAGAGGTACTTATACAGGGTCTAGCCATTTGGGTTTACAGGGATTGAAGCTACTCAACCTAGCTCTAGGCCCTAAACCCTGCAGGATGTGGGAGTTTGCCTAAGTTGGTGCTCCCAAGGCGATGGAGACCAATGCAGGAACCAATATGGGGGTTATGTGAGGATTATATGGGGTTTAGGAACCTTAGGGTTTAGGTTATATTTGGGATTATATAGGGTTTGGCAGAGTTTGAACGTGATCCCAGGTGTAAGGAGTACATCGCTGTAGAAGTACAGCGTTTTATGCCATCCTAGAGCTTACAATTACAAGGGATGATGCAGATTACTATTCTGCTTGTAAGTGCGATCTATGGCTCAAGGTTGGAGGTTGCCGTAGCAAGAGAGCAGGGTAGGAATGGGTAGTAGATGCGGTGAGAGGACTCGAACTTCTGATACCATTCTAGATTGCAAGTCATCAGATCGTCAAGTTGCCTCAAGGCGCCCAGCCGCCAAACGCTAATTTCTAAGTTGCATATGGAAACTTCGGCAAAAAAGTGACGCCTGCAACCCTCGGCAAAATATCCCCCTCCACCTCATGCTGGCTACTCCGTGCTAGCTTCCTGCAAGATCTTCCATGGAAACGTCTCAATGTGGCGGGGGGTTGGAGGGCGATACCTGTTGGTCTAAGGGCCGAACAATTACATCAACGTGGCTTTACTGGGCTCCATAGAGGCATCCACCATTACCCTCCCCCAAACTAACATGGCACCAGGAAAGGGGACCTATATGAGCTACTGTCTAAACTCCTAGTATCCCCCTTAATAAGCCCTATAACAGTCCCCTATATAACCCCCTATATAACCCCTTTAAAGGAGTTTAGAGTATAGCTCATATAGAGGACCATCCTGGACCCTCCTTTTAAAGGGGCCCTGTTTCAGGTTCCATGTCTGGGGCTTGGGGGAGCGTGGACTCTTAGGATGAGCCCCAAGGAAGGGAAACCACGTTAAGGGTACTATAAATACTATTACCCAAAACCCAGGTGCCTAATTATTGGGTACATGGACCCTTGGGTACATTGTTTCTTAGGGGCTGAGACCTATGGTTAGGTTTTGAGATATACGATTCATGGGTTTAGGGTGAAACCTTCGACTAGGCAAGGCTATTCGCGTATGGGTTTAGCTTTGCGGTTTCCCTATTTGGAGGCCTTTAAAAAGTGAGTACTATCCCAATGACCCCTCTTAGAGGCCCCATGACATCCTCCTACTAAGTAGACTTCTAATTCAGGAGAGCTTCAAGCAAACCAACAGGGCTAGGGAAGGGAGATTCTTGCTAGGTAGGTATACTACGAGACGCTGCTGTAACAAATGGAATTACTCTAGCAGTCTTGATACTACCTGGTTTTCAGTTGGAAATTTCCCTAAACCCTAAACCACCAACCCTAAACCTTGGGTACTGCCCCCACCCAGTAACAGTCTATATTAGGAGTCTTACTAAGGGCTATATATAACCAATTATAACTATTATCCAGCTGTCACTGAGTGGGGGCATTATCCAACCTAAACCCACAAAAAAACCCAACATTCTTGCAGCCACGTTGCGCCCTCCCTTCAGCGTCACCTTGGAGGAGCCTCCGTAGGTAGCATCCTGCCCCCGCCGCAACCGTAGGAAATAAGGGAAGATGTAGGTATACATGTAGATATATGTATATATGTGTATGAATATATATATACAGGGATTATATAGGGAATACATTCCCTCATTCCCTACTAAGAACCAGCAAATCTTTCTTCTTCAGTACGGTCTGCCGCGGCCGTGTATGTTTACACACCTCAAACTTGCACTTATGCTGAACCCTGTCCAGGGTTCTGAACCCTGTCCAAGAGTTTTGAAAGGTATGCTTGATTTTGTAGTGGTATCTGATTTACACCAAGGCGTCTTGAGGTTTACGAGTTTCGTTCACTGAGAAGAATTCGTGCAAATAGCCGAAACATGATGACAACTGAGGTCTCTACTGCATTCTTCGTGCTAGGATTGCATGTATCACCCATGTCCGGTCCAAATGTAGCCCAAAACTTGAAACTGGCTATCCTTGCAAATACACGCGAGGGAACGTTTTCACACTCTCCCTCTTTGGGCCTCAGCATCTCCCTCTTTGGGCTTCAGCATTGACTATAAATTCATATCATATTTCTTAATTCTCACTACTACTACTAGTACTACTACTACTACTACCACTACTACTACTACTACTACTACTACTACTAGCCGCCCCCCTAGGCACTACCTTTTACTTAAATCTAAATATAAATTTCCCGAGGAGGGGGCCAACAGCAGTAGTAGTGGAAATGCCGGGAATGC
>CAJNIZ010030890.1:53891-87501 GCA_905231905.1 Symbiodinium pilosum
GGATTATATAGGGGTTATTTGAGTTCTACAAATGCAACACTTTTGCAACAGCTGCGACCAAACAGATAGTCACTTGCCGCTATTGCTGGACAGGCAAGCTTCGAGAAGATCGTCGAGACGACGATGCAAATGATAAATTGCGATAGGACCTGAGTGAAATGTTTAAGGTCAACCGCACATTAGACAATCTTGCAACTTGCTGTTCTCATTACTAGGAGCTACCCAGTTTAGCTCCCCGGTTGCGCCTACGGTTACGGACTTACCTACCTCCTCTGCTTATCGTCCCTAAACCCTAAACCCCTTCCTTCCCACTGTATCCACTTGGCCCTTGTTTTATTTATCAAGCGACCTATTTGCTTGGCCTACTGTAGGGGCGTAGGGCTTAAATTTTAGGGATCAACATCATTTTGAGGTTCATTGAGTAACGCTACACTATCAACAAAGAACGCAGGACCATTGCTAATTTCTTAGATCGCTGCAATATCCCCTGGTCCTACCAACCTGCCTACTAGCTGCCTTGCCCGCCAACCCTCAATCTCTAAGCATCGACTGGACATAATACCGGAGCCTGAAGACCTTCATTGGGGCTTAGGGATGGACTTTTCTCTTGATATTGAAGTAATACAGGGGCCTGAAAACTTTGACTGGCGCTTCGGGCTGGACTTTGCCTTTGATATTGAAGTAATACAGCCTGAAGACCTTGATTGGGGTTTAGGGATTGACTTTCTTTTGATGTTCAAGGCAAAGGATGCATTGCAGCAGCCGGCCAGACCCGTACGAAAAAAAAAAAAATATATATATATATAGATATAACCCTCGAAATGGCGCAGAAACCCTGGTGAAGAACTGTGGACGGATATGGGATCACACGTTTATACCCCAACCTGTTGGGTGCCCTACTGCCATTAGAAGTGTCCTCAGGATTGAGCCATAGGCGGGGTTGTGTCCCCAGGGAACTAATGCATGAGGCCCCCTGGCCCTGAACCCTGAACCTGCCATACGGTTCAGGGGCTATAGGATTTAGAGCTAACTTCAGACCACCCTAAATCCTCGACTCATCTCAAGAAGCATTCTTCCAAAACCCTAACTAGACTCTGCGGAGCTCCTGATGATTGGGGATTGTAACGTATGGAAACAGGTCGAGCGTTTGAGAGCTAGGTTCCGCAGGCCGTAGGCGCCAAGTCTGGGCTCGAAACATCTAAACCACAAACTCCTAACATCTAAAAGTCCTCAACCTCCAAGCCCCCAAACCCCTAATCCTCAAACCGCCCATCAACACCCCACAGAAAAAAAGGTGGTGAACAAACCAAGTAAAAAAAAAAGTCCTGGGAGGCTCCCCGCACACGCTGAGGCAGCGGCCAGGCTCTGGCAAGCGAGTGAGAGCGGTTTATAGGGTTTATCGGGGGTATATTGGGATGTGTCCATTGGGTTATATTGTATCGTTATACCCCAAGAATGGAGAATCAAATGGAACATAAAATGGAAACTGGTACTGTTACCATGGGTTATATTGGGGTGATATAGGAGAAATGGGAAAGAAAATGGGAACTACTATAACGGGGCTATATTGGGTTATATAGAGATATGAAAACGAAAATGGAAGCTACTATTTAGTATCTTGGGTTTAAGGTTCAGGGCCTGGGGTTTGGGGGTTTAGGGTTCAGGGTTTAGGTTCAGGCCCAGGCTTCAAGGATAACTAATCTTCACAGAAAATCTAGGGCCATGGGCTTAGGGTGTAGGTTTTATGTGAGGCTTAGATTTTCTATGGACAACGTGAAGCCTCTTCTACATAACCTACCGGACCCCCACATAAAAAAAGCCCGAATCTTTACATGCGCTCCATCTAAGCTATACGGGTCAGTGTTGAGGATCCACGGTTTGGGTGGTCCGAGTTCGGGATCTTATAGTCATGGGGTTTGGGGTTTGGGGGTGGGGTTGGGCTTAAAGTCGATTTAGAGCTCGTATGTAGAGTCCCCTGAAGTATATAGAGTATGGGTTATATGGGGGATCTTGCTATGATATTGGTCAGTTCAATATCTACTTAAGGGACACTACTGGTTGACGATGAGGTAGAGGTTCATGGAGTTTCCAGCGGGTGGGGACTGTCGGTTTGCTTGGCTGACATGAACAGCTAAGGATCCTTTATCAATATGCGCTGTGCCCATCCCGAGGGGAGGGGTCTGAAGAGTGAAGCTGTTGATGCTCAAATCACTTTTCATTCATTAAAGTCGCATTCCGCGCATAGGATATCAGCAGGGCTTCTATGTGCGGGCATTAATGCAGCTGTCGATTGTGTACGAACTCGGTATTTGCAGCCTGCAATTGCAATTTCAGGAGGTGTTACAGTAGTTCAGAAAGGTCCACACCTGCCTGCAGCTACCATTGTTGGAAGTTGTAGTAATACTCTCCTTTCAGGCTCTATGGCCTACACTGACGTGCATTGCCATCACCACAGAAGTGCCCCACATGTTTAGCTGACAGCCTGGATTGCTTACTTCCTGGTAGGTCACAGGCGTATTTCCCGAAAATCAGGACCCGTTGCATGCCAATGCCGCCGCCCCATTCCGAAATACCTAAAGTGCCTCAACCGTTCTGAAGCCTTTGTATAGTGGCAGACGCAATTCGGGCTGCTACTAAAGCTTAAAGAGTACGAGAAAAAAAGGAGAAGTTGCAAAGGGGTCCAGCGCCCTCAACTCTCGACCTTGCAGCCCAATCCAATCGAAGGGCCCCTGCCTTGTCAGCAAAGGATGGAGTAACGAAGATGAAGAAGGACAGCGAGTAGAAGATAGGCCCGACCCACTTCACGAACCTGCGAGAATATGGATGATCTATCTCCGCACATTGGGGAGATCAAACATGTGTACCCGACATGGAAAATTCTTTGTGCAGGACCCTCTAGACTTGCAAAGCTCCCCCTTGTCCGGTGCTTTGCAAAGTCTTGGGGCAGCTAATCACGATATCTTCTGTTTCTCCGTCCCTCTGCTCCCCTGCAACCGTCCCCATAACTCACATCTCCTAATCCCCTGCTAACCACCGGTAGAGGGTTGTCAAAATCAAGGTGTGTCACAGCGGCAATTTCAAGTCTTGACTTGACATCCCACCCCATAAGTTTTTGGGATACTGGCTGCTATGCCAAGGTAAGGTGATGCAGGGCCAACGTTCTGTGGAGTCACACACGCAGGACTGATGAGACACAACATGTTCGAGCTTCAACTAGCCATGAAAGTTTTGTAGGGAGATGCAGGGTCCATTTACAGGTACTACAGGGACACGTCCCCTGTCCCCAAACCCTACACCGTCCATTGTGAGAACCCTCAAATGAGTAGCGTTTTTTCTGGTGGTTGAACCTAGAAAGAGAATATTCCTTACATAACATACTACACCCCAAAAGGAGGATATAATCTTACTCTATATTGGGTACCATAGTATCCCCAAATAAAATACTACTCAAATATTCCCACAAGAATTCCCCGGCTCAGGGGACTCAAAAAGGTGCGATGAAGGTGGGCTGAAGGATCCCATTTGTAGACTCCACTACCCTCCCGAAATTAACACGGAAACGCAAAAAGGGCCCTATAAAGGCTACAGTCGCTTTAAAGGGGGGCTATATGGGTTTCCATGTTAGTTTGGAGGAGTGTATGTTGCGGCGAATTTCCAGATGGTTCACTTGGAGGGTCAAGGGGACTTAGTAAGTAGTTTAATAATTGGGATAAATAGGGTTACTATATGGCTTACAGGGGTTATTAAGCTACTTACTAAGTCCCCCTGACCCTCCAACCCTTAACCCTTAACCCTAAATACTACAGCAGTGTCCATTTACTGATCCATTTTCCCTATATAACCCGAAGATACTCTACTACTCACTAAGTCCCCCTGATCTTCCAAGCAACTTCCATCACCCTAAACCCTAAATCCTAAACCCTAATCCTTAAACCCTAAACCCTAAACCCCTAAACCCTAAACCCCTAGACCCTAAACCCCCTCACCTCTTGAGCCCTCTGTGGCCCAACCTCACGAAGAAGTTCGCAATATCAGCGCTCAGCGGCTTGACCGGCCTTGCAGGAATTTGGGGCCCCCAAATCATTACTACTACTCTTACCATTCTTACTATTCTTACTGTTCTCGCTGTTCTTACTGTTCTTATTATTGTTATTATTACTAGTCTCATTCCTACTATTACCACTGTTACTACAATTATTACTACGTTTTCTTTTATGATGAAGGAATCGGATTTCAAGCGTTTACAGAGTACTATGTACGTATTGCAGGCTGTTCTCCTTTAAAATTCGCGATTTCCTGATACGCAGGATTTCCTTCCTGATCAGCGGTAAAAAAAAACAGCGCAACTGTGTTATGAATCCCGAAATCATCACTATTATTATTGCGATTATTATTACTGTTATTATTGCCATTATTCTGTTCCTATTCTTACGATTGACAACTCATGATTCGCACCATTGCTGGGCGTCCAGTCCAGCTTCTGGCTGCCTCTAGCGGCCCAACACCCACGCATCCAATCACAACAACACACTGGTTCTTAGCAGGGAACAAGGATTTAGGCTTTAGGGTTTAGGGTTTAGGGGGAATATAACCCCTACATGATCGCTGTATAACATAGATATATTTTCCCCGTTATTCCATGCTTTCCACTAGTCCCTACTAAGAACCAGTAAGCCAAAGAGCAATCCGCCGTCAGCCTCAAGACTGCGCAGACTAGCATTACCATGACGCTCAAAGCTAGCTGCCTATATACCACGCAGAAACATAGGTTTAGATGCCATATAGTAGCTTCTATTTTATTTTCCATTATCCCAATATAGCCCCTATATAACCCCAATATACTATAATAGCTTCCATTTCATTTTCCATTATCCCAATATAATCCCTATAGAGTACCACGGGAAACTATGAGGTCAGAGCTTAAGACAGGCATGGCCTGGCTCGCCTGTGTTAGGTAGGCATATCACGAAACACTAATAGTGATGTTTGTAACAGTACTGAGTAGAGACTACAGGATACTCCTGGTGATAGCCTGGGGTTTCCTACCTAGTGGTGATGTGGGAGTAGTGGAGTAATGGATCCCCAAAGTAGTCTTTATGTAAGCCCTGAGAGTGGTCCCCTCCTTCATCCCATCTAAGCACCAAGAAGTTTCTGGGGTGTCGGAGTGATAGCGTCAAGTCCGAGGTGGTGTGCTGAGGTTAGGGGTTGATGCGGCTTTTTTCGTTGGAGGTTCATGGGTACTGCAGCTCTTGTTCGGGGACTGTTCAAGTTACCTGTGAGAACTATCCCCTTCAGCTCCTAGTAGCTTGTGACGGTACCAAATCTTCCACTTTTGGAGGGCTGTTACATAGCACAAGACCCCACTTTGGAAGCCTGAAGAATTCCACCGATGCTGTGGGAATTGAAATTTCTTGCAAATAGAACAAGGACTGACGGGCAGGAGAGAGACTTCTTGACCATCCAGGCTGAAATCTCTACCGCGAACCCTAACCGCCTCAACCCTGACCACATGAACGGTGAATGACTCTAGACCGCCTAGACCCTGCCTGGCGCACCAGTTCAGAAGAAGGTATTTGTCCACCCAGTACTGCATGCCTCCAGCATGCGGAATTTCTGGGACTCTCTTGGTACTAGGAGGCCCTGTGCACCGCAGCACATAGAAGGATCCTTCTAAGAGGGACATCTTTAAAAAGGGATCTTGACCAAATCCCAGCTCTCTATCCTTGTCCCATTACTCTCGTGATGACACTATACGCACCCCTCCATACAATCTGCCGCGATGCCGCTTAGGTTCAGGGTTATGCGGGAGTTTCCAAGGGTCCCATTGGTACCCCTAAACATTAGCTGCCGTAACATAATTCACAACCGAAAGGGCCCACAATTTTTAGAACAACCCAAGTGAGGATTGCGCATAGATACCCCTATAGTAGTCCCCATAATAATCCCTACAGTAGTCCTTATAGAATTATATATAACTCTATAGTTAATCCCTATAGTAATCCCTACAGTAATCCTTATACTATTACATATAACCCCACAGTAATCCTAATAGTAACCCCTACACTAATCCTGTTAGTAGTCTCTAGGGTTCCTTTCAGGGCCACTGCAAGGTTGGGATGGGTCCCAAAAGGGCCAGCTCGGGCGTGGCAAGTCTTAAGCGAGAAGCCTTCAACTCCGGAAGCAAAAAAAAGTTTGGCGTAAAATACAAGAAGCCCTGATCTAAGTAGTAAAACTTTAAAAGCAAATTACAGTCAAGCAGAACATATCTTCTAGGAAATTAACCCTTAACCCGTGGGATTCAAGGCTGTTGGGTTCTCATCCAGGGCTTAGGATCAGAAACAGCAGGCTTTCTGTGTCCAATCCTATCGTTCGGATTTAGGGTTTAGGGCTTCAGGGTTATGATTCCGGGTTTAGGGTTTAGGGTTCCGTGTCTTGAAGCAACCCATTTCCAAAAACATAGCACTCCTGTTCCGGAAATGTCTGTCACAAAGCCCTTTTGCCCATGACCGTAGCAACGTCCACAATCAGGACCTTGAGATCAGCATCTTGACACACTGTGATATCAAATGCCGTCATCCTGAATCCTACCTATTCTCATCCTATTCCCTGAACCCTCCCATCCCAAATAAATGGGGGGCATGCCTTTTGTGAGGAGTACAAGATTGGGCCCTGTTCCCGGGGAGGGATCTGAGTGCAGGGCATAAGCCAGCCAGGCCCACGAGAGTAATCAAGGGCAGTACAGGCTCGTAGAGCCTAGTCTTTCTGTTGGTTGAGACGGAATACAGTATAGAGATACATATACTGTAGGGACTAGTTTCGGGGATTATAGAGGGGCTTCTTCAGTCCTACTAGCCACCAGCAAGTTGCTGTGGATTGAGTTTTGGGATTTATGGTCGGGGTTGCTGCTGCTGTGGTGCAAAACTCCGTCTGGGGGAGCTTGTTTTCAGGAGTGGCAATTTGGACAGAAATTTCAATTAAGCACTCAGGAATTTCGATTAAGCACTGGCTAGGTCAAAAAGCCGTGACTATCTGAGCAGGCGATTTCCAGCCTAACATCCATCTCAATGCTGGAATGTGAACCGGCTTTAGGGTTTTGGGCTTGCACTGCTGATAGCTTTCGTGGCTCTCAGCTTCTCTTACTTTCACTCAGATTGGGAATACCTGCGCTTGCCAGAATGGCTTTAACTCGATCAGTTCTGACACAAATTATTGTGTAAGGCTTCCAGATGTAGCATAGGCGGAAACATTCATCAGGATTCTCAATGTATGCCACTGAACCGCGATGATCCATGTTTGCAACCCTTCAAGAAAGCAAATAATTTCAGTGGCTTTCGGGCTATTCCCTACTATACCTGCGACGGAGCTACGGAGGAACGCAAAAAGACTGAAAGCATCTACCCTAAACCCTGAAACATCCAGCCAGGACAGGCTTCTTCCTTCAATTCCTGAGGGCTCAGCAAACAGCAAAGGAAGGTTTTCAGCGCATTGGCATATCTCCTCAACAAATCCGAGCTAACCGCAACACCACCATGGGCTACTGGGGATCGCCCTAATAGTTGGTGGCGGGCACGATAGTCGCCCTGTGTTTTTGCAGCTTTTAAAATCTTTTGCAGTTTTGTTCAGGTGTTGTTCGGCTGGGGGAGGGGGGTGGGGGGATGGGGGGATAAGAACGTCATTCTTATCGTGTCCATGCCCAAAACGCCAGTATTTACTGTGTTTTTGCCTCTTTGTACAACACACTGCGCAAAGGATGTGGAACAAAACACGTTGTCACAAGCGTCCATGCCTTTCGCGACCATGCCCGAAACACTGGTATTTACAGTGTTTGGGCGTCTTTGTACAACGTACTGCGCAAGGATGTGGAACAAGGAAAGCTGTCGCAAGAACCAAGCCTTTGGCGGCCATGCCCAAACACTGGTATTTACATCGTTTTTGTTTCTCTACGTCTTGCGGGCTGAGGACTCCGCGTTAACACGCTCAATCTCAGAAACCGAAACACAGTGTAACAAAGAGTGAAATCTTGTCCTGACCGCAATACTTTCCTGGAAGTCCAACTACCCTAGTTTTCCTCCAAATTGCGCTAAAACCTAGGTTTCGTGCCACTTTTGCGTATAGAAAACAACAGGGCGACCTGTGCGCCCGCACCCTAATAGTTGGGGTCCCCCCATTTATGGAAAATGGGAGCGGCTTCTTATTTCCGAGAATTCGTTCCATGGGGCCCTCATGGTGCATTGGCGAAACAGCCGTACAGATGAAAGGACATTCTAGGCTTACAGCAATGGGCGAGGAGACAGAAAAAGACCCCAGCAAACATACCTCTTTCGGCGGCTTACCCCAAACTCTAGCCTCCCTTTGTTTAAGGCTGTAGGATCTAGGCTGATGGAACTACAAACTGCAGCAAATGCAAGGAGGCTCTCTTAGGCAGGTATAAGGTGTTTTTGATTAGGGTCCTTTTTGGGTATCCTATTGTACTACGGGCCCAGAAAAAGCATAATGTTGACAACCTACCGCATGGTGTTTGAGGGCCAGGGCCCGGTCGACTAGGTAATGTTCTACTATTACGGGATGTTGCTGGGGGGTTGGGGTTTAGGGCTTAGGGCCATGATTCACAGGATATATAGTCCCCCTTAAGTAGATAGAATATGGCTTTGGGTATATTACAATAAGATCCCCATATACCCCCCATATTCTATCTACTTAAGGGCGACAAAAGCCCGAACCATATTACCTTGTAATTACACGCCGGACTCAAGGCAGAAAAGACGTTCAGATGAAAGACGGCTGCTAAGCTGCCAAAGCTCTCATGTCAAAGGGCTCAAACGGTGGGGTGAAGGAAGGTGGGGTATAGGAAGTAAGCCTCAACACGGGGCTTTCTCAAAATTAGGGGTACCTTTTTGGGGGGTCGCTATAATAAGGACTATGGGGTCTATATTGGGGTGCCCTAATTTTGGGAAACTACCCTTTAGTACAATATATACGAAGGATCCTGTAACCCACCTACCTGCATCCCACCTTTTGAGCCCCCTGATCATGGGAGCTTCTTCTGCGTCGTGAAGGTTAATGCGATGCTTGGCAAGGCTTGCCAAAAAGAAGCCCTACCCTGGATCAACTTCTGCTTAAAGGCTCCTGGTAGCTACAACAGTATACAGGGTCAAAAACGGGATAACTATGTATTCAAAGTAGTGTTGAGAAAGCGCATCTGTCCAGCTTCGGAAGAACTGGCAGGCGCACTGCGATGCAACAGGCACTGCAACAACCATCATTGCAGCAACAACAACTAAAAGTAAGCATGCTGTTCTTGTTACAACTATACGACCTATTTGTTATACAAGCAAACTGCAAATCGCGCAGTACGGCAATGGCCATACCTCTCCATCTGCGCACGCGCAGGTAAATATGAAAAAAGTAGCACGTAGTCGCCATGACATAAGTAATAGGGGGCGCATGGATTATCACGGGCGCAGTCACACTACACGACGTAGCAGTCCATGTCGGGGCGCAGGCACATGTCCATACATGTGTATGTATGCATACACAGGACAGGACATTCAAGGCATAGGTCAGACTGAAACAAGCAAGCAGCCTCAGGCAAAATTATCAAACCCAACCCTCAGCGAGAAATATTACAGCCGTCCGCTACTGGGGGCATCTATTAGAAACGAGGTGCCGTGGTAGCATTAGCGGGAGGGGATTAATTAGAACTGAACTTCAGCAAGCCACACTTGCGAGCAGCAGGGCTTAGGGTTTAGGGATACTCCCAAAAATTTGAGCATTGGTCAGGGGCTTCTTGCCATATCCCAAAAAACCAGAAAAGCTTTCATAGAGAAGCACCGTGTACTGCGGACCCTCATCCCCACTTACTTATTCTGTAAACAGTCAACGCCGTACGCCCACATCAGGACCCCAAGCCCAAATCGCGTCAACCATGAACCCTAAGCCAAAGTCCTTACAACAACAGGCAGCTCTCATATCGCCGCACCCATAACAAGCCAGGGGTCTACCTGCTCTGGGCGGGGCGGATTTACTTTTGGTCGTTCGGGTTCCATAAATCCCGCGACTGGCCACTGCACACCGAATTCTTGATTGACAGAAGATTCGCCCCAAGCCCTACGCATCTCCCCCCTTCGTCCTCGTGGCATTCATTGTGGAGGGCGCCCAGGCCTGTGTGTGGTTTTTAGAGTTTAGTGCTTGTCCAAGCCCCAAGCTAGCAGGCTGACCTTAAAATTCAGATGGGAGTTTCCCAAAATCAAGGGTACTTTGTTGGAGGTCACCAAAACAATGATTATGGTTTTTGGGGGACTATATTGGGGTGGAAAGTGCCGTGTAACGACTCACCATTCGGGACCCATGATTTTGAAAACCACCCATTTCTGCAACACTTGGCAACGAGGTTTGCCAAGTTGCAGAGGTAGCCTTTGACCGTTGACAAGCCCATTGTGGTGGGTGGCAGCTCTTTGATAAGCTGTCACTGACAAAGACTGCACAAAGGTCTCAAGCTGTGCACTTAGTGGTGATTTCCTGTCGCAGTCAACCCATCCCCACCAATGAAAGGCAGCCCTGTAGAATCCCTTCTGTATGACCCCAGGCAGAATGCACAACAAAAACCAAACGCAAAATTATTCGTCCCACGCCCCGAACCCAGACCCAAACACTCAAATCAAGCCCTGAAACACAAATCTGGAAACTTAACCATCAACCCCAAAGCCTAGCCCAAATCCCTAGATGGCACCCAGCCTTCTTGAAGCTCTCGATCGCTGCCTTTACCTCCTTTAACTCCTGCACGCAGCTCATGTGACTCTTTCGGGATTTAAGGGTTAGGGTTTAGGGTTAAGGGTTTAGGGTTTAGGGATTTAACAAAGAGAGCGATCAGAGGTTGAGGGTGGGAGGGTTTAGGGCACGGGGAGTTCTGAATTTGGGGGTCTAGAGCTCAGTGATATCAGGGATCTTGTGTGATTGAAATGCCTTCCTGAAATCTTTGAAATGATACTGATGTATATGCTGCTCCTAGCTGGCCGTTTTATCTTAATTTCAGAACCTCACATTAAGCCAATTTGGACCTACCAAACCCTGAACATGGAACCTGAAATTCCATTTCCATCCCCAAACCCTAAGCCCCGAAACCCCTACACCCTAATAAAGCCCAAACCCTAAACCCCTAAACCTAAATGCTCAGTCCTAGGGATGATGGAAAGAAGCAACATTTAAACATCAACTTCAGGAAGCAGCGGGGCATACGGCGGCTATCAAGGATCTAGGGGCTACATGGCTTTAGGGCTGTTAAGGTTTGGCGCTTAGAGTTAAAGGTTCAAGGTTTAGAGTATCCAGGGCCTAGGGTTTAATAGGGAACCTGACTGGGACCCTTTTGGCTTGTGGGATGCAACATGGGGACACCGAGACACATAGGGGGCTTATAAGCATTATCATTATTTGTATCGTTTCCTTGTGGGGCTCATACTCATCCTCATCCACTCGCAGCACGCGCTTTGCAAAGCACTCGTAGGCAAAGCACTCGTATGCAGAACGCTTTCCACCACACACTTGGCCAGTCTGGAGAGGCAAGCGCCGCGATGCGGAAGGGTACAGTCTGGTTTAGTGCATCCAGGCGTACACTGTACACTCAGTGGCAGTAGACCAATCGCACATGAGTGCACTGACCTTCTTACCTCACATTGATGGTGGCATAGTGTCCCTGACATCACGCACTTGCCCAGGCTTGGTAGCAGGTCGGTGTTGAGCCAAATAAGACCATATTCCTCTGTCGATGACCAGGAGGAGGATAGAATCTTACCGTTTTACTAGGGACTATGGTATCTAGGGGTGCCTCCCCTAACCGTCAACATGAATTATGCAAGTGGAGGGCTAACAGACTGCGATGTAGGCATGTGGGCTTAAGAAGCGTTTTAGGCTTGCACTTCCATCGTCCGAAAACATGCTTTCTTAGCCGGCTGGCCAGCAATTGGGTTCTTGTTGGCGGCATAACCATGAAATCAACTGTAGTTCTTAGGGTTTAGGCTTTAGGGATTAGGGCTGGGGTTTAGCATAAATATTTCGTGTAGTTCATGTTAGCAGCCAGCAGCAAGGAGAAAGGATCTTACACTCTCTACACTGTCCTTCCATCCAAACTGAACGGACTCTGAGGGTCCTGGCTGCTGTGGCACGCGCTAAACCCTGCACTGTGAGGGTTCAGGGTTTAGGGCTCAGGGTTTAGGAATTAGGGTTTAGGGTTTAAGGCTTCAGGCGTGGTGCCCGAAACCCTCAATCCGTTGTCCTCCCGAGTGTTCCCCAAGCTCAGTGGGGGCTGAGGAATGGATGCCTACACTATCACCTACGGATTCTCTATAACTCAACCCCCCTTCCACCCAACTAAGCATCACAACCTAGCCCCCCCCCATTATCCCTATATAACCCCGATATGCTATAGTGGTTGCCATTCTATTTTCAATTACCCCAACCCTGAACCCTAAACCCAATACAATCCAGATGCCGCGTGTCCTTCATCTGCTCTGGGTCCTTGGGGTTCGGCCCCCGCCTGGCCAGGGGGATTACGCAGGGGCTCCTACCAAGTAGCTGCTTTTTGGATAGTAGGTTTGATGCCATGACAAAAACCCTAACCCTAAACCCTGAACCCTAAACCCTAAACCCAAACCCTAAACAACAACCCTAACAAACCCTAACAGGAACTACGTAGGAGCCCTTGAGTATGTACTGCTGTAGAGGATTTCGGGCTCAGGCCTTGGGATGTGCAAGTTTTGGGCAGCGAGTGAGTGGGATCTAAAATAGGGAGGTATAGGAATCCTAAGTGGATTTCTATCTAGGGCTGTAGAGGGCGTTTTTGTAACGTCTTTTTCCACCTCCTGCCCGGTGCGGGTATGGGGTTCAGAGGTCTAACTCCGCCACCTTGACTTGCAACCCCGCTCGGGTTCAGGTTTCAGGGACCATTTCTTTTTGCAGACACTCGCACTTTTTTGTACAGAACAGTAGTCTTTGTACAAGCCTTGGCTTGTTCTATGTGCAGGGGCTGTAGAGCTCACGGCTTCGGGTGTATGCTTCGTGGCTTCAAGTTTGGAACATTGCGTGTCGTTAAACCGAAAGGGAATTTAATCAACTGGTACTTTAGCGCTTCTGTTGGAAGGTAGTTGGGAATTGTGAGACTCTAACATGCATTCCGACATGTGATATGAAGCCCTGCAACTTCGCGCATACTGCTCTTTTGAAGATGTGTCCCAGTCCCATACCTGCCTCTCTAATAATCCCTTGCCCCTTCCACTATGAATCTTCGAACAATGTGCTGTTGTATCACTGTCAGGCTTCCCGCGATGCATCCACGAAGTAAACATGGCGTGTGCGGCGTACGGATGATCATGAAGTGCGAAGGGGTCAGGAGAGGGATTTTGATTTCCATACATGCCACCGGGCCCCTCCGCTAGAAATGATATCAGAGCCGAACAGTACCTTGCTTCGCTCGGAGCAAGGTACATGACATCCTTTTGACCAGTTCTAATCTTCCTATACACCTTAAACCCTCAACCCATACTGCAAAGATGCAGTGACATGTCCAGGTCGCTGGAGCACTTGGTTCATGTACTCCAGCTTCTCCTGCCAGCTAAGAGCCTACATTTGCTACTACTATTTTAAGGATCCCTCATGCAACCCTGACCAAGGATTACGCTTCGGTTCCTAAAATTGAGGGCTTTTGCTTCCACAAGATCATGCAAGTCCCTCCACCGGGAATCTTAAGGGCAATTTCGCCCGAGGGTATCTATGGAGATCCCCAGAGCTTAGGACACAACTTTACTCAGCCCTGAAACGTTAGGGGTTCCTTATTGGGGGGGTCCCAGTACGCAGCGAAATTCTTAGTATTCGGGGGTCTATATTGTTGGAGTTTAATGGCCATTCAGTTCTCATGAAGACGAGTTGGGTTGTAGGCCCATTAGCGGGCCTATCTGTTGGTAACGCTAACTACACGCAGGGCGACAATCCCATCTATAGCTACTTACTAAGCCATATGAACCCCAAAGAAACCATCGTCAGATCAAGGCAAATCTGTAATATGTTTAAGGAAGATGAAGCATGACGAAACTGCGCACACTTACCCGGAACACAAACCAGGTAGTTGAGAGGTTCCAGAGGGTAAAGCACAGAACCCTAACAATGAGAGCTATAGACTTTCAATTAGTTTGGGGTGGACAGATGGAATCTCGCTGCCAAAACGCGGTGTATTTTCCTGGTTTCCGGTCTAGAGTTTAGGGCAAGACCATCATGGAGAGGGTGATGGTGATGCCGGGGAAGGATTCTAAGCCCACACGGAAACCTAAATAATCCCAAATTTAAAGCCTGAAGCTCTCAAACTATTGCACACCCGTGACCTCTGATTCTCCCGACATGCTATGTAAGGAGCATGTCTTTTCAAAGGGCCCTTAGGCCCCAAGCCTTGACACCCAAACCCTCAACCTTAAACCCGAAAGCGGAAACACCAAACCCTAAACCCCGAACCCTAAACCCCAAATCCTAAACCCCAAACCTTCAACCTCATGTAAACCCTGCGCAGCTCCTCGGTCAACTGCTTTCGCTTCATGCCACGTATCTTGTAGCCTAGAGATTGATGGGTGGGTCTGAGGCTTATATAGCTTTTAGAGTTCAGGGTTCAGGGTTCAAGGTTTAGGGTTCAGGGTTAGAGTTTAAGGTTCAGGGTTTAGGGTCCAGAGCTTCGGGTTTAGGGTTGGAGCTTTGCGGTGGTGTGAAAGGATGAATGAGGAAGTGGGCTGGAAAGGGTGATGCAGGTGATCAATGTTGAGAGTTATAGACCCCCTTAAGTAGATAGAATATAGCTGTGGGTATATTATAGTAGGATCCCCGTATACCCCATAGTCTATCTACTTAAGGGGGACTATAAGACTTTGCGTCATTCGGCTTGTCGCGCTTGGAAATCATTGGAGCGTTCAAATTTTGAGGGCCGGGAAGCTTCAAGGAGATAGAGCCCTAGGTTTGCATGGACTAGTTACAACTGTCGTTTCGGGCTCATGGGAGGTATATGTAGGATTCCGCCAGGAATGCTTAAACGACAGCGAGTTGACATATGTAGCTATGCAGGAGCCGTAGAGAGAATACGAAACAACCTCCTATACAGCTTCCTGAGACCTGGTTCCTTTGCCAGAACCTGCACATCTCGTACAAGCGGTGAAGCAGCAAATCTGATGAAACATGTTGGTCTACCATTTCATGTTCAGGGTCTCTGGTCTGGGGTTTACGGTAGACCCCTGAAAGCCTTAGGTCAAAAGCGCTAGACCTTCAATTTGGCACATCAACATTCCAAGCAAAACTCCTTCGTTCAAAAAACACATATCATTCCCATAGAACACCAAAAACAAGGACCAGTATGTTGACAAGTCCCCGCATCTCCCGCGGGCTCCCTAAAGCCCCTACTGGCTTCTTCAACGGGATACGAGTTGAAGTTACATGTCTGTATCCCGTTCAGAAATCAATAATTTCAACCACACACCCCTAAACCCTAAACCCTAACCTCTAAACTCTAAACCCTTAGCCCTAAACCCTAAACCCAGAAAAACTGGGGCCACTGGCCAAAGTCCAGGTATGGTACCAGAGGGGGCACGAAAGCGTTGATGAGCAGCATGGTGAAGACACTATTGACCAAGCCTGTAGGGTTTAGGGTTTGGGGTTTAGGGTTTAGGGTTTGGGGTTTAGGGCTGTTTACGTGGAACTTTCTCAAAGCGCGGGGGCCCTTAAGAATCGCATGGATATCATACCGTTGCTGCTAAATCCTGCAGGACATCAATTAGGCATGGCGTACTTTGGATATTGCGGAATTTTCAATATCAACTATATGATCATAAGCGGATTCTGGGAATCCCCAGCGAGGATGGTGAAGACACTATTGGCCGGGCCTCTAAACATAGGGGCACAAATGCCATGTGCTAAGATCTTAAGGCTTCTGGACTACGGCCCGAGGACCGGCAAGTTCTTGCTTTGGGCTCCCTTGGTTTAGGGCTTACTTGTATGATTAACATAGGGGGTGTTGATATTGGGATTTCCCAAAGTTAGGGGTACCATTTTGGGGGGTCCCCATAATAAGGGTTATAGTATATTGGGGTTTATATGGGGGTCCCCCTGTTTTGTGAAACTACCATATACATTTTTATGGTATGGCATACTTTCGTTTTACTAGCGCAGACTCTTTCCATGGTCAGGACCAGAACATCATTCATTGTGCATTGGGGGTTTCCTGGAATTAGGGGTACCATTTTTGGGGGTCCCTATAATAAGGACTATAGTAATTTGGGGATCTATACTGGGGTCCCCCTATTTTGGGAAACTACCATTACAGGGCCTACTACAAGCAACCAATCCCTCATTCCCTTCATAGGATGATGGGCGGTATCGCTTAGTCGAGGAAGAAACGTTTGAATGCCTTCTAACTAAAATCTAGCTGTAAGATTAAAAATCTAAGAACCTGGAAAGAAGCGATTTTGGTACTACTTCCAATGTGTTTACATAAGCTGCCATTTGGATTCAGGTGAGGTCAGGTGAGGTCGTTGCAATTTGCCCAGCATAGTTCAACTGTGGTAAGGATAACAGAGCATGCTTGGGAAGAAAAGAGGGGTCAAGATCAAGTAGAGCTTAGGGCTTAGCTCCAGGTATCGAAACTAATGGTCAAAAGTCTAGGCTGTAGAATGGGCCCAAGTCTTGAAAGGTAATGTAGATTTCTGATTAATAAATCCCCTCCAGTTAACAGCGATTATAATAGGGATCCTTGTATTGCGGCCCTTAAGAGGAGGGGGCTTATTAATCACCAAGAATAATAATAATAATAATAGTAACGATAGTATTAACAATATTACTAATACCAATAATACTAAATCATGGGTCTAGATTAGGGTGTACAATGAGTATGGAGTTTAGGCTTGGGGCTTTAGGCAAGCTGAGGGATTAACTTAGGGGCGTTGGGTCTACACAGCCATCCACACTCAAATGGACCCAGGGAGCCCAACACCCCTTAATTAAGGAATACACCTTGAATCATATTAAGGGTCCCAGTGTAATCTAAGGTATATTCCGTAAGTAAGCTATATGGGGCTCTCTGGGGACCTGCACATCACTTGTTGACTTGGGTTTCTTTCCCGACCTTGCACAAATGGCATAGGTTTCGTTGGTCGCATGGCATGGGTATCTTCCATCCAAAAGTTCTCCATTGGGCCAGTAAGCCTAGATGTGCAACAAAGCTTGTGGGTGTCTGTTCATGTGATATCCGTGTTAGGTCGGGCCACGCTACATGAGACTTCCTGCAGTCCTCGGTAGAAGTAACAGCTTGTGGTGCGCAAGTTACATAGAACCATACCAGTGCGCAGGACCACTGAGCCCCAAAGCAGATCTTGAACCGCAGACCACGAATCTTAAACACGTAACCCTCAAACAGAAGCCCTAACCCTAAGCCATAAACCTAAAGCGGGAAACCCAAAACCATTCTACCCTAAACCCTATACAAAGCTGCATCCTTGCCGGCCTCCGTCTGAGTACCACTCCTTGGGCTGCGAGTACCTTTGCTCAGAGATGCCCACTCATGGCAGATTAGTAACTTTGCTTGGATGCTGTTAAGGAACTTAAAAGATGTTACTACAGGCAGGAAACCTTATTATATACCATATACCCATGCTATGGTAGCTTAAGTTGAGTTCCTTAAACAACAACCCAGTTTGTCAGGGTTAGAAGTTTCAAGATGATTGGTCTGGGCTTGCGGTTTCGGGTCCAGGGTTTAAGGTTTAGGGCTTAAGGTTTCCACTTCAGTTCAAATCGTTCGACCCCGGGGCTTCGTAGGAAGGCCCACAGTAACTAAAGGCCTTGCAGAAGAACCCTGATCGTGATACCTGACAACACGGTCGCAAGTGCGGCTGCAGAGGAGATTTTTCAGAATTCTTCAGGAGCCTTTCCCAACAAAAAGGTTTAGGGTTCACTTAGGATTTAGGTCTCGTGGGTGCTTCTGATCAGCATTTCGGAACAGTATCCTGGGGCAGAAAGGTCAGCACAGAACTAGGTAGCTCACTCAAAACGCTACACATTAACTGTCAAATCCCCTGGAAGCATGGGCCAAAGTGGGCAGCAGTGATTGGTTCAAGCTAGGGAGGGCTTAAGATTTAAGGTTTAGGGTTAAAGATTTAGGGGTTAAGGTAGAGGGTTCCTAGGACGACTGGGATTTTTTCCTTAAGCTGATCTACTGTTAACCTGAAGCATGAAGCAGCCTGTGTCTCAAGAAGTCAGACATGCGCTTTAGGGCTTAGGTAGGATTATATTATAGGGATAGTGGAAGAGACAATGGAGGCTACTGTGTAGGGCTTTGGTTTTCGGGATATGACCACAAGAACGTAAAGTCAAATGCAAAGGAAGACGGAACTTCAAATGGAAACAAAGAGCATGTGGATGCCTATGGAGTGTCTATAAGGTCTATAATTTGGGTTTTCCATAGACAGGGGGCCCAAAATAAACTTCAGCATACCATAACCCTAAACTTTCGGATGGAAGAAAAGGAGTTCTCACCTGAACAGCCAAGTCACATGAAGTAGAGGACGCCCGCTGTGTTAACCACCCTTTGCCGATTTTTCTGGTTGTTGATAGGCACACTTGGTCATATGGTTTGTGGCTGGGGTTAATTGCGGTTTGCGTACAGGTTCTTAGAAGGAAATAAGGGAATAAGGGAACATAATCCCTACATAACCACTACAAACTATATTCCCATTTTCCTGACTGCTCCCCAGTAAGATAATCGGGGTTTGCGGGTCATAAAGGCGTGTTGGGTTGGTAGATTCCCTAAAGAGGGAGACCCCAATATAGACCCAAAATACTATCATCCTGATTACAGGGACCCCCAAAAAGGCACCCTTACTTTAGGATATCCTAGACCCTATATATAACCTCTATGTATATATATATATATGTATCCCCTTATAACCCCCTCAAAAGGTACCCTTAATTTTGGGAATCCTCCAACTTAAGCCTTGCTTGAACAGCTCCAAGAACCCAAGCCACAATGCTGGGATTGGAGGCACAAGGCTTCAGGTCTGATTCTGCAGGGCTTTGGGTTTAGGGTTTATGGTTTAGAGTTTAGGGTTTGGGGTTTAGGGTTTAGGGCTTAATGATCCTTAAAAGATCGGATCGCTCTTACTACGAGGACGCCAAAGCCGATCTTTGAAAGTCTGTGGAGAAGCGAGCTTCCACAGGAAGAAAGCATCCTCTGGGAATGTTCAAGAGGGGGTCCCCCGTCTTTACACCCCAAACCCCAAAGGGTTTAGGGTGCAGGCTTTAGGGTTCATTTCAGGACAGGGGGTAGTCCAGCCGACCCCTGGACTCTGAAAAATTACCCTTGTTTGGAGAGCTTCTTTAATCTGGGAGCCCTGGGCCCGTAAAGGTTTTAAAAGGATCTTAAACGGAAACCTTTTTGTAACCTTTCCCCGCTCGGCCGCCACAGACATAGATTTTAAACGGAACCCCTTTTTAAAACATCCACAGATATCCAGAATTCACTGAACTACCGAATCTGGGAGCCCTTAGACATCCTTTATGATTTACTCACCAGACCCTCAGTCGCTCTCAATTCGATAATCCCCAGAGCCTCAGAAATCCTTTATAATTTACTCACCAGAACCTTACTACCTGAGCCAGACATTTTGTTCAGGATCCCAAATTTCTGTTTTTAGAATTGCCCTATTGTTAGGACAGGGGGGGCCCTGAGTTTAAAGACGGTGCAATATTAATAGTAATTCAAACTCCTGTATCCCAGATTCCTGCATGATAACTGTCGGGATTCTTTCGCATAGTGCTGGAGCTGCATTTGACAATTCATAGACTGGCAGGGACCTTCTGAGCAACGACATCTTACCTGAGTTGCTTCTCACTTGGGTCTAGGGGCATGCCAACTGACATCTTCGCGGCTTGCGAGAATTCCTGCTCTGTCAGGGTGTCGTGGAACTCCTGTCGCGGTGCATGCGCAAACAGCTGTACAATTCTCCTTTGAGTTCTCGCAAGACAAGGCTCTGTGGCCACGATCATGTTCTTGAGCTCTACTATTTAAGGGGCACTGGCCAAAGTATGCTCAAGTATCCATACGGGCTTACCAGAGGCAGCTTTGTCTTGAAGGTTGGACCCTTTCGAACAGGAACAAGAAGCCGTAGAAAGATACTGAACCATTACTTGACCAGAAGTCTGACATCTTGAATAATAATACACTGTATAGTGTACTATATCATACTGGGGCTAATACGGGGATGTACGGAAACTGGAAAAGAAAATGGAAACAACTATTATGGACTATATCATACTATAATGTACTAGACGTGCCTTGTCTCCGAGGTACCGGGAGGCGGCCATCAGCAGGCCGTTTACAATCTGACAGTTTCCAGGAAGAAGGGTCTCGGGGAATTCCGGGTCACGGTTCAGGAGTAGGGCTTAGGGCTTGGGATTGAAGATGCCGGGTTTCCGAGAAAATTAAGGTCACCGTAATAATTTCAAGATTATGGTATTTTGGGGTCTGTGGCCCCTGAGCCCGCTCACCCTGAATTCAAGAATTCTAACATAAAACCTAAAGCCTCAACTCCTAAGGCCTAAGCTCGAGCTTCTGCAAGCAAGTTGCAGCAACCACGAAGGCTGGCAACATGGACAGCCAGATTCCCACCGAACCTCAACCAACAAGTCTTTGAGGATGCAAGGCTCGGGCTTCGGGGTGTAGGGCAGAAGGAGTTTTGGTATTGGGTTTACTGTTTCGGGTTTAGGGTAGTTTAGGGTTTAGGGGCTTTGTAGGGATAATGGAAAGAAAATGGAAACTACAGTACAGTATCTTGGGGTTATATAGCGATAATGGAAAAGAAAATGGAAACTACTATTTAGGGTTTAGGGTTGAGGGTAATTACGTAACATTGTTGCTGTTGCAGAAACAAGCTTCGCAAATCTAAGGTAAATGCAGGTTCTGCAGGGTTGGGCACGGCTAGCCCGACGAGACATTTGCCACTTTATGATACAGGGCCTGCCTCAGAAAAAGCTGACCTTGATGGGGACTCGTTTATTCCCTGTATGAAAACTACCACTAAGTTCGCGGGCTTCCAGCACATAATCCCTACAATGCCTGGAGGAATCCCAAAAATATAATTAGTGATTCGGGCAGGAAAGAATGTACCTCCATACCATCCCCTATACAATCACCGGTCATCATGTCATGCCTACAATCCACTCCTCTATTCCATACTGGCCATCAGTAAGTATACCAGCCCTGATTTCAAAGTATCATAAAGCCAGCTTGAACGCCTGCGCACGTCTCAAAGCTGACAACTTACGCAAAAAACTGTCAGTCTCCATTTCCTGCCTTCGATCTTGCATCCCAATTCTGGGGTTTCGGCCGCCGTCAGCCTTGATGTTCTCGCTGGCCTGCCACAGTAGCAGTATCAGCAGTAGAAGCAGTGGCAGGAGCTGGTGTGGCGCTAGCCGCTAGATGCTGTGGTCTCGGTGCTGGCGGTGATGGTCTAAATCATTACCAATATGGATTATGGAAAATAAAATGGAAACTACTATTTAGGGTGTAGGGCCAGTTTAGGGTTTAGGTTAGGTGGACCCCCCACCCTGTAATAGTGGTATAATAGGAATATAAGAGGACCCTAATATAGTTACTAGTATCCATTATAGTCACTATTACCGGGTGGGGGGTCCTCCTGAGGTTTACGGATAATTGGGTATATTAGGGTTCTATTGGGGGTATAATCGTGATGAGTGAAAGAGCCGGAGGAGGAGGAGGAGGAGGAGGCCTGGAGGTGCTCCAACGGATCATGACACGAGATATATATATATATGGGGTTATATAGGGTTTCTATAGGGTTATACAGGGTTTATATAGTGTTATTAACGACTATACAGGGTTTAGGGTTTCCCAAAATTAGGGGTACCATTTTGGGGGTCCCTATTATATGGACGATAATATATTGAAGTCTATATTGGGGTCCCCTTGTTTAGGGAAACTACCATACGGCAGAATGTAGATATTGCTCCCAAAATTAGATGTGCAAACCCCTTAGAGTAGCCTTAGATAGGGACGTATAAAATTCAGGGCTTGGGGTCTAGGACTTACGGCTTCGAGGTTCTCAAAGCATGGGTACTCTCACAGACCAGGGGTACATGGGGAGTAATATAGGCGCCTAAATAATTACCAATATCATGTTGAGGTCCATTTGAAGTACCATAATCTATCATTATATAAGGAATATGGGACTACAATATTGGTCATCATTTAGGCCCCTATATTATACAAAGCTTAGGGGACCCCTTTTAATTGTAGGGATACTTTAGGCAGCATTTTTTCAAACTGCCATGCTTAGCCATCACGGATCCCCGGACTTCTATTCTTCCTGATGGTGCAGCCTCCTGTTACTCAAACAACTGCTTCTCAAAATTATGGGCCCTGAGATAGGAATTGAATGCAATGCACATGGTGTCCCTAGAGCAGCTCTCAGAAAAGGGACCGCGACTTATGTACGGCTTTTTCGGCGTGGTCACACCCGTCTCATCGAAATCCCGGATTGGGAAGCAAAGGTTCGGCCCTACTCATGTTAAGTCCAACAGCCTGTGAAAGCGATGTTTAAAAAGAAGACAAAACATCACGAGGCAGTCAAAACGGACGATGTGGCCCATCCAGGAAAGCTTGGCAGACTACGCTCAGGGAGCAGCTCTTGCAAGTATGGTCTCCTTGTACATCAGGATATCCACGCAGAAGAAACGCTCACTGTGGCTTTACAGAGGTATTTCAGAAACCTGGATTTGGAGAAAACGCGCCCACTTACGCTGATGGGGTTATGCGAGGAATATCGCCCAAGAACCCTCTGCGTCTTCCTCTTCTTCTTGAATTTGGCCCCGAAATGAGAATCCCCACAAGCAGCCCTAAATCCCCAAATAAACACCCTTCTGTTTCGTATTCACTTTCTCTCTACTATTCTGCATCCTACTTGTTTGTGCACCTGCCACATACCCAGACCCACTAAACAAAACATGGAACCCACCGTCCAAGTAGAACAATACCCTAACCCTAAACCCTCAATCAAATAGTAGTTTCCATTTTCTTCTCCATCATTAACCTGCTAACGAAGTTCCCTATGAGACCCTGCAATTAGGGTGTTTGAGTAGGGCCACGGTAAGGCTTAGAGCCAGCCTTCCGCAAGCCATAGACAGCTCCAAAGCAAGCGGCAACAAGTAGGAACATGACTCCGTTGGTGATGAAGAGCCTGCCCACACAGTTTCGGGTTTAGGGTTTCCTCCTTAGAGAGGCCCATGTTCCATGATTAAACAGTCTAGCCTACATGATACGAGGATCCCTGATGATTCATGTTATTTACTTACAGGATTTTGAGCTGCCTGGGTCTGATCCCTGGTGTAGAGTTTCAAGTTAAAGCTTAATGTTTCGCATGTGGGCTGTTATCCACGGTCGTTTCAGGCCTTGCGTTTGAGGGCTTAGGGTTCTAGATTGCGGGGCTCAGGGAATTCAGCTTTGTTCACCCTAAACCCTAAATCCCTTGCCAAAACCTGTTTTTGTGCCATAGTGCCTTACTCCCTCGTCAGAACCAGGAAGTCAAGCCCCAGCGTTTAGGTCGCAGGTTACAGCAGGGGTTTTTAGGGTTTAGGGCTTAGGGGTTTAGGGAGGGTACACGCTAGCATGCACACAGCAGTTCAACACCAAAGCTTACTTAGAAGACAGGAGAAACTGGGAAGAACACAGGCTGAAGCCTACATGACTAAACCCTAAACCCTTAAACCCCTACACTCTCAACCCTAGACCCTAAATCCTGAACCCTAAACCCTTAACGCTTAAACTCTAAACCCTAAAACCCTAAGCCCTAAATCGTAGTTTCTTTTCCATTATCCAAATATAACCCCAATATAACCCCTATAATCCCTACAGTTTCCATGTTCTTTTCCATTATCCCCACCAATTTTGCCGTTGACTATCCGTCCTGGATCCCAAAGCCTAGCAAGGGACAAAAAAGACTCTCCGTCCTCTCCTCTTCTCCCCGAAATGGGGTTTAGAGAGGGGTTTCGGGCTAGGGGTAAGGATTAGGGTTGAGGGTGAGGGTTTAGGGCTTAGGAATGGAGTTTAGAACAGCATAGTAAGAATCATCTGCTCGCTGTCTGACCCTAAGCATCCACAACTCTCCATATCAACTTCTTGCGGTTTAAGAAATCTGAGAGATGTAAATAGACATATGTATTTATGTGTGCGGGGGGGTTCCAAAAACTACGTGGGTGTCCCTTGTCAGGGTACCCATAATAAAGCGGAATATATGACTTGGGATCTATATTGGTGCTCCACATTGTTTCCAAACCCCATATATTCATGTCCATATTCAACCGGAAACTGCCAAGACATTCATTGCTGGCCTTTTCCGTCGCTCATTCGGAGCAACAGCAAGCTCAGTCCAGTGGATGTCACCAGGATTGGCTGCCCGAGACTGCAGCGTGTAGGAGTGTAGAGTATAGTGCATAGGGTTTAGGCTGTAAAGAGATCAAGGATTATAGGGCTCAGCGCTAATTAAGGGAGGTAGGACTTCAGGGTGTACGGGCGTAGAGGATTTGGCACAGGTGGGGTGGGCTGTTCGACAACGGGTGAAGCGGTGATGCACGGTTCTGCAAGGGCATGTCAGGAAGAGACGAGCATGACATATAAATGACATATTGGTTCGAGGTCACAGGTTTAACAGCTTGTTCAAGGCTACTTACTTGTGGTTAGCGGGGAGTGGGGGAATATAATCCCCCTATACTCCCTATAGAATATATTGCTTTGCTAGTGTAGACCCATGATTAATAAGCCCCCTCCTTTTAAGGGCCTTAATATTTGCATCCCTATTATAACCCCCATTAAGGGGAGGGGTTTATTAATCAGGGGTCTGCACTAACCCCGGCCCCAGCAAGTAAGTAATTCAGAGCTCAGGACTCCACAGGCTGCTTCTGGACCCTCTCTCTGGCTTTAGGGTTTAGGGCCAGAACCGTGTTCATATTGGAGGACATCTGCAAATTTCTCGAGATCAAGGTCCCCTTGTATACCCCCGAAAAACGCTACGAAGTCGCGAGTCCCTATTGTAGGACACCCCAAGGAGTACACTCTTGTGAGACATGTTCATCAAGTTTGCAGCGTTCATAAATGTCCGGGAAGGATTGGCTTCCCTGTTCTTAGCTAACTAACGCTCACGCGAGGGATATCTCCGAGCCGTATTGCAAAGACCCAAAAGCAAAACCCGCGAGCTAAAACATCAAACCACGCACCCTGGAGACTAGGTAATAATGAAAAAGAAAATGGAAACTACCATAATGTTTAAGGTTCAGGGTGTAGGGTCTGGGGACAGTGTTGACTCAACTGTACCCTCCATGCAACTCGCCTTCAACAGGCAAGGCCAAACTTGAAAAGTTGGCCTTGCAGCTGAGCGCAGGCCAGAGCAAACCCTTGGAAAAGGTCCTCGCTGCGAAAGCCACATCTACATATGCGCGATGAAGCAAGACCCCTGGCAGAAATCCGAAATGTCCTGTCTCCGCATAAACTCTCTATATCTATAAATACATTACATACTACTCCGCGGATGCCCAATCTTTGCACTCCTTGAAAACAGCTGCCAATGCTGCTCAGGCACAACTGAAAGTTCGGCTAGCCTGGCGCAAGAGACATCGCTATCAACCCAATATATACCCTATTGTAGTTTTCATTTCCTTTTTCCCAATATAACCCCAATAAAACCCCAGAAGCTGTAGGAGTGGCAGGCACAGAGGAGACAGAGGAGGAGGAAAACGAGGAAGAGGAGGACAGGAGGAAGAGTGGTTATATAGGGGATAATGGAAAAAGCAAGTGGAACCTACTATAGGGTTATATTGGGGTTATATAGGGATGATGGAAAAGAGAATGGAAACTACTATAATGGGGTTATATAGGGGGGGGAGGAGGAAAATCAGGAACATGAGCTGCAGAAGTAGCTCCAAGAGGAGTGCTGGCGCGGCAGCGCTGGCGGCAACTACAACTGTTCATTTCCTTCTTCTACAACAACTGGTAGCAGCTTGAGGATTAGGGGAGGAGGCAATAGGTAGTAGATACGAGCGGGTGCACCAAAAGGTTCAAGTGGTCGGTGCTGTGGCTTTTGGATGCTGTTTCATGGTCTCTGAATGGGGACCTGGTGGGTCCTGCGCTCCGGGGATCAGGGAACTGGGGCTCCAGCTCTAGCCACCATCTAGGGACTTTAGGAAGGACCCCTAATAGGGACCCTTAATCCCATTAACATATATAACCCTTTTATAGTCATTATATAACCCCTATATCCCTAGGTAGTCTCCATATTAACCCCCATAAGCTACAAGGGTCCCTATTAGGGGTCCCTCCAAAAGTCCTTAGACATTAATGCCTAACACGTGTTTCATTTCCTGCTAGCATCGCCAGCTTGGAGTAGTGCTGACCAAAAGCGCACTAATGTGAGACATAGACGGTGGAACTGCAGGCAAAGCGAAAATCAGTATTCGGGACCCTCCAAAAGCATTCCATGCGCATTGTTCTGGACACCGGTGTTTGTACTCATACTACCTCCATGCAGCCTTAGGAGCCAAACCCCGTGATGCTGATTTACGGTACATGGGTCCGTATGTAAGCTGAGAAGAACCGCACAGCGGGTACTTTGACATGTTTGATCCGCTCTGGATTTACGGGCACGATGATAGCCAAATGCCACGAAGGCTCACCGGAGCTCACAGGGACACCCAGATACACTCAGACTCATCCAGACAGAAGTACCTTATGTACGTAGTCACCCACCCTACCAGCCCCAAGCCCTCGATCACAAGCCCCAAAAGATGAATCACAAACCGCATTCAGGGCCTAGGATTTAGGCCGACAGGTTCAGGGTTTCCATGTGCAAGACATTCCACAAAATTGGTGCGGGCAAGCTGCGGCCGCCCTCCAATCGGGAATTTCGGAAGCGCCCCGCCCTGGCATGCTGACACATGGCTGATTTTGAATGATCACAAAAAGAATAAGAAGTGTGATAGCGATCTTAGCAAGATGTATAGTAAGAAAAAATACTCGTAATCGTAACAGTGGTAATCATAAAGCAACTGCCAGGCACGCAGCCCTACAGCCGAAACCCAATATGAGGGTGAGTAACAAAGAAATGGCAAGCTTTGGATTTGACATACGAATTTCACGAGGTGGGAACAAATTTCCGTTGTCTACGGCGTGGTATCAAGGCCTAAACCCTAAACCGTAAACCCTAAACCCTAAACCCTAAACCCAAGCCCTAAACCCTAAACCCTGTTACGAACCCCTCCTTGGGGTTGGGCACTGCAGGGCAGGCGAGGAGAACGCAGACTTCTCAAAACCCATAGCCCCAGTACGGTTCAAGATTCAGGGAGGCTGGGGAGAATTGGGAACGACCCGCCATGGTGGAGTTTGAAATTAGCAGCTTGCTTCATGCATAATGACAGGATCGTGGCGGCAGCCTACACTTAGTCCTTCTCACGTTGGGAAGAAATAAAGGTGGCTTCTGGATATTTCGTGCGCACCCAGGCAGCAACGGTGGAAAGAATCGCCAACAAGAATCCAGTGGGTCCGTGAAGGGCAGTAGGTACGTGAAACACTTGTGTTATCTATAATTGCAGCTATGAGAGACTATAGACATTACCTGGTCTCAAGTTGAGCTCTTCCGTTCGCAATCCTGAATCCGAAGACATGGGACCCAAGCTCTGGATGTAATGGATCAATGCTCCAGATAACAAGGGCTCGTTGGTCCTGTTGGTCTTTGCCTAAACCCTAGACCCTAAACAGCGGTAATTGGGCATAGTGGGTGGACCTACTTAGTCCTAAAGGTGCCTGGCTATGGCAATTATCTCCTTTTGAGATTCAAGTGGTCCATGAAGATAGGCTTGTCATGATGTGGACTGGAAAACGGATGAGTGGATCATATTGCTCATGAATAGGCTTATACTCATATTAGGGGGTATAATGAGGCTATGTAGGGGTCATATCGGGGTAATATCCCGGGCAACCTGTTGCAATGCCCGCCTTGCAGATACCGTTATTCCTGCGCAGGTGAGGATGGAAGTGGGTCAGAAGCTGCAACAAACAAGCTTTCCGATGCGCATCACAAACAAACGGTTTAGAGTTTATAAGGCGTTTAGGCTTTAGGAATTAGGGTTTAGGGCTTAGGGTTAGGGTTTAAGATTTAGGGTCAAAACTCACGTAGAAGAGTTGCTGCCCCCTGACCGCTCTCCTCCAAAGGAGGCCGAGATCCTCAGCCTCGCAGTTGAACCACCTCGCCCAGAACGAGGACCACCTGCCACGGCCCTCTTTGAGCTAGTGAATGTATGGCCTCTGTAGGTTTGCGAATTTAGGGGAAGCATCTATAGGGAGGGAGAGAGAAAGACAAAGAGAGAGATAGAGAGGAGAGAGCTGGAGAGAGAATATCTTTGGGTAGGTTTGAGAGTCTAGCGTTTAGGAGAAGTGGCGTTGCGAATGGGGAAGTAGGCTGAGTTTGTAGGTAGTAGGGAGAGTGTGAGTGAAAGGGTCTGGAGTTCAGGGTCTAGGGGGCTCTCAAACTGATGCTACCTGGGGATCCTACCTGCAGGCAGCGTACGGTCTGATAGCGGGTATGGGCCTTATGATAGGATAGTTGGGGATAGTACGGAGATCTACTGAATCTTACGAGCTTCCGGGTAGGGATACATGTAATGTGGATGTAAAGGAATTATGGGGATTCCTGCTAAGGATTTCTATTCGGGGAATGAGAAGTTCCCATACAAGTTTCTGATGAGGAAGGACATCGAACACCCTAAACCCGTAAAAGCAAATGAAGCCACAGGACGTTACCTGGTTATTAGCAAAGTTAATTGTGGCGGGTTGTTTCCTTTCGGCAAGCTGGCTTTTCTTACAGTGCGGCCATGGAGGTCCCTCAAGCAGTGGTGAGATTCTTCGGCAATATCTGCACGCTTTCATGTTAACGGAAGCATCCTGAACAAAACTCCCGAAAGGCGCCGCTACTCCCTCCCCCGTTAACATACAAGCAGTATGGCTCCCGCGTTATGGCTGGAATATATTAGGAATATTGCCCTAAACCCTACACCCTAAGCACCTAATCATGCCAGCCAGGCTTCTTCAAACAAGCTCGCATGTCGCTCTGGTGACGGAAGACCACCACCACAACTCCCGAAGAACGCAACTTCGCATCCTTGCATCAGACATTGCCATTGGGCTGAAGTCTTGGGCCTTGGAGCTTGGGGTTCAGGACCCGTGCCGCAAACGTTTTAAACCGATTGACCTTCTCAAGAAACACCTATAGCCCCCCTTAAGTAGACAGAATATGGGGTATATGGGGATATTATTTTCATATACCCACAGCCATATGCTATCTACTTAAGGGGGACAACCTAAATTGGAAACGGGACCCCGATTTGGGGAAGCTCCCAGCTCATGGCCGCTTGAGTTTCTTGTTCGTCAGGTTTTTGGGGCTGGAGCTTCATGTTTGGAGGCAACTTCGGATTTCAGGTGGCAGTCTAGTTCCTCAGGAGCACCAGGTCCCCGTTACATGCCGCAGCTTTTGGGCCCCAGAAAGTGGGCTCGCAATTTGGAGAACCTCCCATTGAACAGCCGTACCCTGAACTAGCTTGATCCAGTTTAGCTGCTCTTGTTGAAGTACACAAAGCTGCCACACCTATGGCTTTACTGAGATCGTTGCAAGATATCAATGATCCACTAGACATTTGAATCTGCATTGGCTTGCTCAGAGCAATATGCAAACAAATCGATAGTTTTTCACATGCAGCGGAGCATAGCGGACCCAAATGCGGAGTCCCAGGCCATCGCAGCCTTCGTATTGTCCAGCGGCGGAATATCCACTGAGCCACCACTGCCGCAAGCTCAAAGGTCCCTGTGGGATGACTTGGCTACCCAGACCCCTGGGAGGATCTAAAAAATAGATCCCCTATATAGACCCATTATAACCCCTATATAACCCTTATATTCGTTCCCCTATAGTTCTAGGGGATCTAATTTTCAGATCCTTTCGGGGGTCTGGGTACTGGCTGGATCATGCACACGACACCGTATTCGAATGACGGTGGTGCTGTGCACAGCCTGCACGCATCGCAAAACCGATAGTCTGCGGTTGTTACGGCAATATAAGGCCGTCCGGTCGCCTGGCCCTTTGAACTTGAAAGCATCCAATGGTTGCAGGCGTATCACAGCAGCAGGCTCACGCATGAGCTGTTCCAGTAGAACCAACATGTCACTGCCATCTTTGAAATTCAAATCCTTGTTCACCGTGCACTGCGTGAAACGCGGAGCAAACACTGGGACCGTGATCTCCTGGCTTTCGGGTCGCGACAAACTGGTGCAAAAAGATGTCACTTGCTGCATGCAGTCATTATCGGAAGGTGGGCCAGCACGCTTCCGCCACAGTGTCCAATGCCGCGCCTTGTTTGAGCGCCACAAAATCTTGGATTCGCTGCTCTTATCCGGCTGCAGGATGCCCTTGCCACATTTCCATCTTCCAAACTTGTCGGTGCAAATGCTCAGCCGTCGCCTAACGTTTGTCTCATCATTGCGGAGAACAGCATGCATCGATGATTCATGCCCATCGACTGAAACATGGCAATCTTCATCGTCCACCCACTCACCCAAAAATAATTGGAAAGAAGCTGGCCAAGTTCGCCACCAAGTCCAGTGCCTGGCACCTCCAGCCTCGGACCACCCATAAGATCCTGGTCTTGTTGCTCTTGTGCGGCTGGAGGATGCCTTCGCCACATTTCCACCTGCCGAACTCGTCAACATGTATGCTGAGCCGCCCTTCTTTCACATCCTCCTTTCGGAGAATTGCACGTACCGAAGGCCAGTGGACCCCCACCGACACTTGACTGCCTTCGTCGTCTTCCCACTCACCCAAGAAGAAATCATGTGCGGACGGCCATGCAGGCTGCAACATAGCTACAGCAGGCTGCGCGGCTTCTGCTCAATGGGTAGCAGCAAAGACCTCACTGCGCCTCGCCAACTCATACAAGGCCTGAAAATGTGGTTATGGGGTTCGTGTATCAGACTTGCCTTGGGGCGATAATGGAACTTTAGCCCGAAACCCATTTGTCTTGAGGGCTTTGTCCCAAGGACCATTGATGAAAAGCCCACCATATGGAATTACATGAGGTTTACAAAGCTTGCATTCATTCTACTTACGAGCTGTCAGCAGGGAACAAGGGAATATAGTCCAAATGTAACCCCTGTGCAATATACTCCCTGATTCCCGACTAAGAACCAGTAAGTCTATGGACTTGTTTTCACATATTTGGAGGGGGTTTAAGGTTTCGGGTTTAGGGTTTAGGCTGGGAGACCAGTGGACAGCCCGCATCCCGGATTTACCGCCGCTTTTCAGGCACTTTTCAGGTCGCTACCCCCTATCTCTTACAGCTTTACTACATTATAATACGGTATATATTGGAGTCATAGTAGGAAAGCAGGGAATATATTATACAGTGGTTATATATGGATTATATTCCCTTATCCCCTACTAACCACTAGTAAGACCCCTTGGGATAAACATCTCACGTATTCATCCATCACATTCACCAAGAGTCTCAAAGCATAGATCCTCAACCCGTGCATTGACAACGCAGAATGCTGAATGATGCAAACCAGTGTTCCTGCAAAGTGCCTGTGCCATGAACCTACATACTCTGCGGCCAGGTCCCAGACGAACTCTTAAGGTTTTGTCCAAAATCAAGGCCATTGCTGCACCTCAGAAAAATGGCCACAATGTAAGATGCCCAAAACTAGCCTTCAATCCGGGGAATGCCCCAAAATCCGCGAATCCTGTACTCCTACCTTTACCATAGCCTGTGAGTGTGCTTGGTAGCTGAGGGACATGGAGCTTTCTTGGGCAGTGCCCACAAGCTCACATGAGCTATATATGCTAAACTCCGAGTAACCCCAATAACCCTACAATACTCCCCTATAAATCTCCAACCCCCCTATAAGGAGTTTACATGACACCCTAAACCCTAAAACTCTATACCCTAAACCTCAAACTCTAAACCCTAAATCCCAAACCCTAAAACTCTAAACTTTAAACCTTACACTCTAAGCCCGACCCTACATCCCAAACCCTAAACCCTAAACATCCCTAACTCTAAACCCTAAATCCCAAGCCCTAAACCCTAAACCCCTAAACCCAAACCGTGCCTTGGTACCCGCGGACTTCAATGCAGTGGTGATCTGCACCATCTCTGCCTCGCAGAAGGCCCAGATTTTGGGATTGGGGTCCTAAAAGTTCAGGGTTAAGGGATTTAGGGTTTAGGGATTTAGGGCTTAGGGTTGAGGGCTGAGGGTTTAGGGTTTAGGGTTAAGGGTTTAGGGTTAAAAGTTTAGGATTAAGGGTTTAGGGTTTAGGGATTAGGGTCTAGGGTTGAGGGTTTCGGGTTTAGGGTTAAGGGTTTAGGGTTTAGGGATTTAGGGTTTAAGGTTGAAGGTTTAGGATGTAGGGTTTAGGGTTTAGGGCTCCGGGTAGGTATTTATGGGTATAGAGGGCTTGCGCGGGTTTTAGGGTTTATTTGTAGGGGTACATAGGGCTTTTCTGGGGTTTTTGGGTCTAGGTGCTTTGATTTGGAGACTGCAGTTGAGGGATTCTTTTTAGGATGTTTTACATTTACGGGCATACCATAGGAACTAGGAGTGCTACAGGAATTCCAAACCAAATTGTAGGATGTTTGCATCAATTTACTTCTGATTGGGGTTCTACCTTCAAAGCGTAAATTGGGCTTGCGCCTGTTTGGGGCCTACCCGACCTGCCCTGGTATGTTTGGGTTTAGGATTTAGGGTTTAAGGTTTATAGTGATAATTTAATATGGCCTTTCGCTGGTCATCTAAGAAGCAAAGAGTGCCTGCAGGTACCAGATTGATTGATGCTTCGCATTCGCATATTGCTCAGGGAGAAGAACCCTAAACCCTACTTGAATGCTTGAAAATACACTTAACAAAACCCCATGTGCCAATTACTTTAAGGTTAGGGGTCTTTTGTGATGTGGAAGGCTTGGAAAACTCTAAGCCATGCTTGCTCTGAGGTTCTGAACACAGCTTCTGCAAAGGGCCTGGCAATCGAAAAAGAAAAACTCTGACAGGTAGCTTGCCGTTCCCCGCACACAGCCCCATCCCAAAGTAGGGAATGGTGGAATATGATCCCTATAAGAATCGTGAATTAACACATACATCCCTTGTTCCGTACGTACCTATGGACTTTACGGGACTACTTGAGGATCCATTCCGAAATTCCTTACTAAACGCAGGTAAGACGCAGGTAAGAGATCCCTAAACTTTAATCCCTTAAATCCGAGTAGTAGTTTCCATATTCTTTTCCATTATCCCTATATGACCCATATATATATATATGTGTACATCCCCCTATATCCCTCTCTACCCTTGAGATCAAGACGTGGGTCTCGTGATTGAGTACAGTCCTAACTTCGCCCTGTAAATGCGGCCAACTCCGCAAGAAGACGCAGCAGGCATAGCGCGCCTTGATGGTCTTCACCTACAAGGTTAGCTCGTCTAGGGTTTGGGGCTTAGGGT
>CAJNIZ010030890.1:95483-141212 GCA_905231905.1 Symbiodinium pilosum
TTTAGGGTTTAGGGTTTACTGAACATGGTCCTCTTTACAGAGACCCCACAAACAGGCCCAGAATCTTGCTAGATTCCTAAGGAAGCTTTATCTGTCCTTGCCCACCACTTTAGCATATATAAATCCATCCTCAGGTAGAGGCTCTTGCGGAACAGCACCCGCATCAGACTGATCTTTGGTGTGAACTTTACCCAATCCGGCTTCTTGAGTCCCAGAGGGTTAAACAAATTGTAGTTTAGATTCCAAGCAACTTTGATGTGCAGACCCAAATTCCCCAACCCGAACCCTACTTTGAGGCGTCATTAGGTGGGGAGTTGCAGATGAATCCTCTACCATTCCTACGACCTGTACTTCCTCCTCTGGCCATAATGGAATTATGTTGGGATTATATTGGGGTTATATATAGGGATAATGGAAAAGAACATGGAAACTACTATAGGGTTTAGGGCTTCAGGTTTATTTGGGTTTAGGGTTTTGAGCTTCAGGTTTATTTGGGTTTAGGGTTTAGGGCTTAGGGTTTAGGATTTAGGGTTAGGTGGCCGCTACATCCCAGGAAATGAGCGCCGCGCCAGCATCCACCTTGTAGTCCGTCAAGACCTGCCAACCACCAAGTGCTTCGCCCCAGACAAATTTTCTCAAAGCAGTGGTATTTTGTACATGGATTAAAAGTGGATAATCGGTCCTTACCCGGGATTCTATAACCCTTTTGAGAAACTCTCTCAGGCACCAAGTTCAGGGATAGGTTCAGGCTCACCACGGCTAAGAGAGTTGTCAGTGACTTGAGGTTTTAACGTGTAGGTCTAGGCATGCCGACTAACAGGCTCTATGTAGGCCTAGAATTCCGCAAATTCCGCAATCAACGTTGGTTCCGTGCTGGATACAGGCAAAGAGTCTTCATCCAAGCAGATGCACCAGCTGCCTATCAAATGTTGTGCGGATGAGTTCTCATGCACGCTCCTAGCAAGACCATACAAAGAGCAATGCCATGGCAGATCATGTTACACACCTTGCCGACCCTGAGTTCATGTGCCATAGACGAGGCAGTAAGGTTTGCTGTTGCTAGGAACAACTCCAGCTTCACCTGCACCACGATTGCAGCGCAACACATACAGCTCAAACAACAAACTCGTTGTTTGCTATAGCTCGATTCGAGATGGGCATGTTCCAACGATGATGCTCGACTTGCACGCCCAAAACATCCAACTCTCACTGCAAGGAGAGGTGGCTCTTCTTTTGAGAGGTGTGGTCATTCCAAAGTGGTTTCTGCCCTGAACGCCGCACCCAAACCGTGCAAAAAGGTATGGGCACTTGCTCAAATTCATAATACAAAGGCCTAGGTAATTACCAAATCATCTTGAGGTTTTGCAGTACCCTATACCATAATGACATGAGGAATCTAGGAACATGATATCAGCAACTATCCAGACGTCTACATTAGGGGTGTGTCTCAAAGTTTGGGGGGGGAGGGGGGGCTTACGGATCCTACAAACAGCCGGGGATGATCAAGGGATCTTAGGGGCCCCAAAGGATGATACACGGTTACAGTGGGTTTAGGGTTTAGGGTTTAGGGATGGAAAAGAAAGTGGAAACTACTGTTTAGGGTTTAGGCCCTGAACCTTAAGCCCTACGTAGTAGTTTCCATGTTCTTTTCTGTTCTGACTATGTTGAGAAGCTCCCAGATTCTTGCGAGAGTCTTCACGCTCGGGACTGTACATGATTTCCGTGGGGAGAGTAGGGATTTGTAGGCACATGAGGTATAATGTAGCAATAATTTCAGACACCCCTATGATGGTTTCCCTAACCTTGGGGCCCAAGCATACATCAGAATATAATATACTCCTTGCAAGGACTTCCCAAAGGGCCTCAGTTTTTGGGAGCCCTAAACCCCACCTAATCTTTGACCCTATGTATCTCTCTATACATCCTGTATCCCCTTCAAACAGCCCGAGAAACTCCCATGTCAGTTTGCACGAGGCCTGGCTACTGTAAGCCATGACGACGAGCACGCACAGGGCTATGAGGCAAACCTAGTTTTGCCGGTCTCATAATTGAAGTTGTGTTGGGTATTAAGGGTTTATAGTCCCCCTCAAGTAGATAGAATATGTGGTATTTCATAACATACCCAAAGCCATATTCGATCTACTCAAGGAGAACTATAGGGTTCATCGTTTAGGGTTAATTGGTTCAGGGTTCAGGCTCTAGGCTTCCTTCTATGATTTCTGACATGCGGACTTGTTCAAGTAGAGGTGCACTTTTAACATCCCAGGGACGTACCATCATCAAGTCATGAAATAGCTTCGTTACCATGAGCTCGTGTTGCTAGGGCTGCCGCACAGCGTGGTGCAGATGCCAACTAGCAATTAACATCAGCATCAAGCTTAGCCATGCAATTCTGAGAAAGCAGCAGCAGTACTCATGGAAGTGTCATTGACAGAAAGAACCATAATGGTAGTGCGGTCACGACGGTGGCGCTACATGGGGTAAGGTGGCAGTGGCTGTGGCGTTGTCTTCTGCTGGCCTTTCGCCAAATTGGCGCAGGCCGTGGCGGCGGTGGCAATGGCAGCCGCAGCAACTAATGTGGATGCTGCTGCTGCTGCTGCTGCTGCTGCTGCTGCTGCGGCGGCGGCGGCGGCGGCGGCGGCGGCGGCGGCGGTTATTTGCCTTACCATGTCAGAGGGCCTTGATAGGGTCTAGCGGTCAAGCACTCCATGCAAGACTCAATCCGTGTAAGAAGCCCTCCAACAAAGCTTTATTCGGCAAAGGCGCCGTGTACATCGTTGGGATCAAGGCACTCGTAGCCTCTGCGTGTCAGTTGGCGCAGGGACCGTTGGTCTCAACTTCGGAAGCGGCTCTCACCCCCAGATTCTAGGACTAGTATGCCAAAGCCACTGCATGTGCGCCTGACTAAACCGCATGACGATAACTGGTAGGATGCTTTCTGGAGGCCCTACTCTTCATTAGGTTTTCATCGCACAAGAAGAACTGCAATTACGCGGAATTAGGATGGTTTCAATCCTGACAGATGAGCCAGATATATCGTCCTGGATTCAGACTGGATTTTCTAAGGCTGCATGTTTCCAGCACGGGAAATGTCTACGATCTGTTACCACGCTCATTATTAAGGGGCCATGAACTTCAGCACAACAGCCTGAACCATAAGCGCCTGCCCTATCAAAAAGTAAGAAACCTTGAATGGCCCCTAAACCTTAAACCCTAAACCCTACTGTAACACTCATCTTGGCTCAACCGTCAGATTGTGCCTCGTCTGGACCGGTGTTGCCGGGAGACAGCCACCATGTGCCAATCCACACCGCCTCTGATCATAAAGGCATCACAAATGATAATGGATGCAGAACGTCTCAAATAGGTTTCCACCTTATCACCAGCAAACCCCTGAAAACGTCCTTTGGATCCCTTTCTCCACTCAAATCTGCCCCCATAGTTTGCTGGCGACGAGTTTGACTGGTGATCTAAAATCTTGCAGGCAGCTGCTCAAGTGCACAAAACTCTCGGGCAATCTTAGGGATGCACAAGTAAGGAACACATGCAAATTAGTCACAGTATGGGCGACCGCTTGAAACCAACAGCCGCAAAAATGATCACCCCAACCTCTAACCTCACACGCTGAACTCCAAACAGTGCCCTTCCTGCTTGGAGGTCAGGAGTCACCTACCATCTAGTCACGACATAATATGCCTTGAGAGGGATCCCTATCCTCCGCCGACAGTCGGTGGCGTTTGTCCAAGTTAGTGCCATTTGAGGTGAAACGTGTGTATATATACATATATGATGATGATGATGATGATGATTTCTGCAAGACGTCACTCCCTTGTGTGCAAACCCAAAATCCCAATAGCAATCGCTGTGACAGTAATTTCAGGCTTGGCCCATATTGCAGAAAACTAGGTGTGGAATCTGTGTGATTTTCTAGATCTGCCATTGCTGCAGTGAATTTCCCGCCCCACAGAGAATTCCGTACTGTAAAAGGGTAGCATGTCCAGAGAAGGTAGCCGGACTTCGGGTCTGTACTACATCGATTATGACTGCGGTAGGCTTTGTAAGGCTAACCGGAGGAATCATCTATGATAGCAGGTAACCCAAAACCCTAAAACCTCAAAGTAACTATACTTAGCAAACATTACCCTAGGAAGGAAAAAGATCCTTTACATAAATATGAGGAATCCCATACCCCAAAAATATGAAGAATCCCTAACATTGAGCTAGTGAGGGGGATATGAACTCCAACCTGGTCAGAACTTGAATGAGCTCCTACTTAGGGAAAACCTTTCATCGAATTTCCAGGCCTGGTTTGTTGCCGTGTCGTTCCCCGCGTACTCCACATTGGGGTAGCCGTTCTGCAGGCATGCAGTTTCGGCTTGCGTTCTCATAACCAGAAATTTTCCGCATAGGCTAAGGGTCCCATACATGCGCACTTTGGTGGTACTTGTGGGATCTGAAGGTCTCAATTTGAAGGCCTTGATCTATGTTGGAAGCTTCAGGCGGATTCTGCATCATTTCATATGGCTGCGAATGGGCTGCAGATTCACAGTGCCCTTGACTCTTACTATATCTGTGCAGCTTGCTGGCGCCTGCTGTTATGGGGTTTATGAGTCGTCATATTGGCTTGAGCCTTGCGAAGCCAAAATGCCTTGATGGAAGCTACGGCGGACCTACGCCCCTTTTGACGATTTACAGCAGTCCTGTTACACACATGCTCACGGGGTTGACAGTGTGGATTGCAGCAGTCATGCTTCTACTCATTGTACTAGCTGTAAGCAGTAGCAGGACCATTCCATATTGGCATTGCCCTTCTAGTTGTCAGCAGGACTAGGACAAGTACAACCATGTCTGCTGACTTACTTGCTACTTCTATGACTACGACAAGAACAAGTACTACTTAGTGCAGCTACCGCGGCAGCCACAGCAACTGATATGCCGAATCGGAATGGTAGCAGGGGGAGGAAGAAAAAGCGGGAGGAGGACGAGGAGGAGGTCGTGGCACTGACAGTGCGCAGGTAGAATGCAACATCAGCTATGGCAGCATGCCGCACGCAGGAACCGTCACAGTGCCAGCACCTGTGGTAGCGGCAGTAACAGAACTAGCAAGAAAAGGCTTCCATCTTCAGACGAGACACGCACTTCTCAAGAAGCGTGCTGTTCTGGGTGCATGCGGAATACGCCTCGGCAGGCACAGGATCACTCCCCATAGTCGTAAACCGTCCCTCCTTTCACCATAAAATGATCATCATAACCATACCATCCCCAAAGCTCACACGAGTTGCGTTTTTTTTGTGGTTGAACCTAGTAAGATTATATTCTTAATATGAAATACTATACCCCAAAAGGAAGATAGAATCTTACTCCATAATGGGTACTATAGTATCCCCAAATAAAATACTACTCACATGGTTCCGTTGCTGTAGGCTGTGAAGGCCCCTTTGGCATCTCGCGCTAGTGCGGGAGGGTAGCAACTCCCCACTTGAAGGATCTGGGCTGGTGGCAAACATGGTGACTCATTGGGTTCCTTCATTCTCCTCATGAACCTCACATATCCCTAGGATTGTTTAGGGTCTTCCCTTTTTGACACAAAAGTCCTCTTAAAATTGAGAATGTGCTTAAATAGGCCGACTTGGAGGGCCAATGGGACTCAGTGAATGAATAATTTAATCAGGAGGATACATGGGGGTTTTGCATAGCTTCTCGAGGTATCCCATGATCTTTGCGAAGCCCGAACAGCAATGCAAGCTGCCTTTACCAAAGTGTTGCCGCCGTCGCTAATGTAGGCATTTCGCACGGAGGCGTCCACGCTGTCAATTCTGGGGCATGACCTGAGAACTTATGCTTTGGGGGGAGGGGGCGCTGGAGACACGGCTGGGTAGATTTCGGGCTGCCGAACGGATCACATCTGCAGGGAAGCCTCATAAAGCCCCCACAAGCTTCAGAGGAGTTGGCTTTCATGAGGGGCTAGAACACATTGGAAGCTCAAAGCTCAAATGGTGAAGATTGGGGGCAGCAATTCTCAAGCCCCGGGCCCTACGGCTGGTCCCAAACCTCCAGCATGACCCCAAATACCCTAAACCTCTTGTATTGGGGTACTAGAGCAATGTAGAATACTAAGGTCATGCAAGACGTTTGGTATCAACAGTATCCTTACAATCCCCGTATCAATATCATTTCGCACGTTCTCTTCCATTTGATTCTCCATTAGCATACCCTACGAGAGTATATACCTAACCCAAAGCCCTACATTTCCCGCCTCCGACACCTTAAAAGTCACCTTATATAGCCATGTACATCCCTGCATGACCCTCTAAAAACCCTAAACCTTAGGACTTCTGTGCTTCAAAGCGGCTTGGAGGTATAACACCAGCTCTGACACACCCAGAGCCCCGGGTTGTCGAAGCTACCTGAAGGGCAGGCTTCAAAAGGTTCAGGGTTTAAGGCTTAGGGTTTACGCTTTAGGATTTAACATTTAGGGTTTAGGGTTGAGGGATTTTGGTAGCACCTATTCGAAGGAATCCTGCCTCCTCCAGAAACTGTTTTACTGCAGCACCCGTATGCATTTGTGCCGTCCAAGACAGCCACTACTTTGCGATCCTAATGCCTTCTCCACTGCGTGTTTCCCTTGTGCCTGCTACTGTAGGCGAAAAACAATGCGTTGCAGGTTAGACACGATGAGTGCGAATCTGTGTACATTCTCTCACTACCCTTCACATTGCCGACTGCCATATTCACTACAAGGCAGCAATCCTAAAAAATGCAAGTCATCTTAACATCAGATCGCAGCCCTGGCATCAAGAGAGCAGTTAGGCTTTACTGCCCATCTCCTCGAGCGAAGCAAACAAAAACACCACATGTCATTAAAAACCCCACCTGGGGGGTGGGGGGGTCTTAATTGGCTGATGAATATTCTTTCCGTACCTGATGATGCGTGTCTGATTCTGTTTTCTCACACACCTGAAGGTGTTTGGTACACCCCGCCTGACGTGGCCATGCACAAATGACGTCTCATATGTCACCAAACTACTGCTTCCTGGCACACGATTTTGGCCAGCTGAAACAAAAGGTTCTGAGGCAAGAAGACTTCTGGGACGTGGACCGTCACAGCATCTATCTTGTTGGGGCTCGCCAAGATCATCTAAAGATATGTCTGCGAGCAGTGGGCTTTCGGCATGATATCAAACATGAGATTTCAGAGAGAAAAGCTGGAAATCAGCCGAAACTACCATGAAACCACGCATTTGCAACCTGCAAGTTGCCCGAAATCCAGCACGGCGTTTAGCTAATCGGCATCATTGCAAGCATCTACCTGTAGAGTCTGCGAAAGCCTTTGCCCCATTCAACGCATTCCTAACTCCTGGCCTTCCATGGGGGTTGGGGAAGGCTTTTATTGTCTGACGTGTGCAGCGGTTCAAGTTTTAGTTTCGAGTTTGTGCGGGAACCAGACCTTTCTGAATGAAGCAAGTTTTCAGATAGCTTTGAGCAGGCTCAGATCCCAAGTCACCCTTACAGTAACCTCTCCCCGAATGGTAAACCCCAAGCCCCAAACCCAAACTGAAAATCTGCAGGAAGCACTAGACTGGATGTTCGGAGCTGTTCCTGCTGCAGCTCTCCAGGGGATATAACAAGAAAATGGGCATTGCTCAAGCTTCTCTTCTCATCCCCCTAAACCCTAAACCCTAAACCCTTGAAAAAGCAAAAGGCCAAGGCACAGTTTGACGACTCTGGGCAATCGTTTAGATCCCAAGCCCCGCACGTAGCCTTGGCAAATTTTCTGCGCTTGGTGCTAAGCTATTACAATATTATAGGGTTATACAGGGGTTATATGGCTAGTATAGTATATTGGGTTTATATCGGGACAATGGAAAAGAAAATGGAAACTACTCTAGTATAGTAGGCAGGCATCCGGGTTCCGGGACTCGGTGTTTAGAGCTCAGGGTGTTGCCTGGTGTTTCTTCAGGGGGCAGTTATGACTGGCGACATCCCCGACCTGGGAGCTACTTTAGCGCTTGCGCCTTGAATGTAGAGATCTCAAGGTTTACCTCTAGATGTTGATGAAGAACAAAACAGCCCCTGCGGCTCGCAACAGTGCAAGGATCGGATGAAAAGCCCTAATGCCTACCGCAAGGTTGTTTGAAAGCTGCGGCTGCAGGAACATGACTTTTTCGCAGGGCGAACTGTTCGCCGACCCAGAAAACTGCCTCCCAGCTAGATATATCCGTTAAGGTTCAGGGCGAAGGATGTAGAACCTGCCCGAGGACCTCCTTCGAAGGTTCGAGTCTCAAAGACTCGAGCTTTCTTTTGAACCCTTTGGCAATTGGTCTTGTCGGTTGATTCCGAAAGCTATGAATGAACTGAAACAGTCTGAACCTAAATCATCCGTGGTAGACAGAGGACCGCTGTGAAACGCAGTGTGAACAAGCATCTCCCTGCGGTCTTCAAGATTCAAGCTACTGGGTTACTGTTAAGATACTTAAGTTGGGTTACTGTAAAGAAACCGAGTTGTTTACTATGTGCCCATATTATGGTGACTTAATTATTTTCCTTAACAGCAACCCAGAAGACTGAGGGCCCTACGGCGTATCCTGCAGAGTTGCCGATACCTCGGCAAAGTGCCAGCCACTGGGGTTGAGGGGTTGAGGGTGTTAGGGTCGAGGGTTGGGGGTTTTAGGGTTTTAGAGTGTCGGGATTTAGGGTTTTAGGGTTTAGGGTTTAAGATTTAGGGTTCAGGGTTTGGGGTTGAGGGTGGAGGCGTTGAGGGTTAGGACTATGGAGAATCAAGTGGGCAACGAAAGTTGAAACGGAGCGGAAACTTGGATTTTATGGGTAGTCCCCAAAATTAAGGTCCCGTTTTGGTACCCCTAGATATTAAATGGCCTAAAATAAGTTCTGACCCAAAAGGGTCCGGCATTTTGAGAATAACCCCTATGTTGGGGTTTACTTTAGGCTGCCAAGGCCGTTTGCCTTCAGCCCCTTTCAGACACGGGAGCTTCTTCGAGCAAGAGGTCTGGGTGGGCCAATTTTTAGAATTACAGGGAAGCCGTCGATTTGGGGGGCCTGTTCTTGACATGCCCCTCAAGCAAATGAATCTCTAGCAGGGTACAGTGAGCATTTTGGAAAACAGCTGAAGCACCTGTATACTTCTCAAATCTATCCCAGAAAAGCGCTAACTAAGCCCTAGGCTCGAAGCAGAAACACCAAGATTCAAAACCCTCAGTATTAGGGTTTAGGGTAGATCCTTAACCCCACCAAGAGGTGCAGGCAGCAGACACGCGCAGGCCGCCGGATCGTTGCTATATGCCTGCCACACGCATGCTGGGGGAGGTTCTTAATTAGGGAGGGGGGATTACGTTCTCCGTACGAAAGCACGTAATTGAAGATCAAAGTGTAGTTGTAGGTGGAGGTGCGCGCGCTGGGCAGCTACACGTTAGACCAAGCATCCTCTTGTTCAGCTTGTTCAGCTGTGACTGTAGCTCTCGTATCTAAGTACACCTAAGCCCTGAACCCAAATCCAGAAACAGTTACCTTCAACCACTTCTGAGCCCGCGTGACGATAGAACCCTACACCCAGAACTGACAGTCATATCCTCACACTTGCCTTTGTCCAGTCGTCATTCCAGTACCAGTCCTTTGCAGTATCTACTCTTCGAAGTTTTAGGTCTTAGGTTTGGGCATTTCAGAGGGGTTTGGTTTAGTCCCGCGATTTCTCGTACAAGGGTTCAGTTTGGTTTTTCGGGCTTGGCATTTCATCTTTTGGCCTGACCTTGGGGTTGTTCTCACCACCGGGGCCCCGCGGAGACCCACAGAAAATCTGGAGATGACTGAAGAAGTACCGTGCTCCCACTTCAGGACGGGTGGTCCCACACACGTAAAAAGGCTCCAGGCATGCCAGGGACTTGCAGGGCTATAGTCCCCCTTAGGTAGATAAAATATGGGGCTTAGGGTTTAGGGGTATATGATGATCTTATTATAATATACCCAAAGCCATATTCTATCTACTTATGAGGGAGTATATATTGAGGTTACATTGGGGAAATATGAGGCTTTACGTAATGTGTGAAAGAGTCGTCTACCATAGGGATACCTAGGGTCCACGGGGGCAAGCTTGAAACACTAGGACCCCTTGAGGCGTGGACTGGATAATATGGTAGCTTCCATGGCATGTGCCACTTTCTTGCCCACTTGATTCTCCACTATACCCCTTTATACGCCTATATGATCCCTAAATGATCCCTATATACTCCTGTGGGAAGGTGCTGCTAGGAAGTCGCCTTCGGGCACCACTGATAACACTGTCCGGACTGTGTGTCGATACTAGGGCGTGTAGCATTGCTGGTGGTTAACTGTAGGAACACGAGGCATGCTAAGAAGCGCTGTAGGCACCGTAGAGGCTACTATGGGACAGCCTACCCTGCCCCGCGGGCACTGGACTTTCATGATATGGTTGATTTTTCATTCTCTTGGGGGATCACATTTGTTTTACAGAAAGGTAAATTGTTGCCAGGATGAACGGTAAAGTAGGAGCTCGATATGTCTGTAGTGATCGCAGGGCTGTCTAAAACTCAGCCTCATTCCCAGGTTACCTGCGCAAAGATATCCAAGCAACCTCACGGAGTAGGGATAGGGCTACGTAGCGTGGAGTCTAGAATGTTCCAGTTCAACAGAGAGGCACCTAGCTTCGGGACAGGATGTCGAGAAGTGGGTAGCACCGGGCTCTTCACCCCAGGCCCTACACCCCATGGCCTTTGAACACCTTCCTTGAGTAATAAGAAGATTTTGTTGACTCAAACCCCCAGATTAAGACCCTATTACAGTCCTCGGGTCCTAATTTTGCGGGTTAAAGGTAACCACCCAAGTCTTCGAATTACCTAAAGGCCCTCTTGACCTAGGGCCGTGCTAAGTTTTTCTCGCCCAGGCTCCGCGAGGTTGCTTCCCTCAGCATAGACAGCCATGACGGGCGCCTGGCAAGCTGCATACACGGTTTAGGATTTTGGGCTTGGGGTGGGGTATATATTGGGGCATACGAATACAAATAAAGAGTCCGTATGGATATTTGGGCTTTTGGAGGTCCTTGAAGAAAGGGTGACAGGACTCAGAAGTAGACAAGAAGGACCACTCCTTGTGGAAACGCCCAAAGAGGAGTACCCTGGAACGCATGAGAATTGGGGACTCAGAGTAGGAAATAGCAGATTCGGGACAAGTTGTGGGTTTCATGATTTACGGTTTTCGGGCCCACTGTTCTCAAATATAAGGGTGTATTGTGGGCGGCTAGTTCACACTCAGACAAATCCGCTGACGTTTGTGCAGACTGCCCTCACAGCTTCTTGAAAAGCCATGTAACATGTTCTGCTCTGCTTCTTGTCTAAAGCCGCGACGGGATGTCAAATTTGTGGCCCCTGCTGCTGATCCGACTGCAGATCCTACCATCCAAACTCGATAGCGACTACTCATCGACAAAAGCTTCCCAAAATACAAGTTAGCATAGAGCCTTGACAGTTTGAGTGATATTTTAAACTTAATTAGGAATGTCATGCAAATGGCTTGAGATCCAAGCTTTCAAGGACTTCCAGGATGTACTGCTTTAGTTCTTCACAGAACTAAGACACGCGAGATCAGTGCGGCTCCTCAGGAGCTCCGCATCTTCATAGTCGGAAGATGTAAAGTGAACATAACGTCTTCAGAATGCTTAACTACCAGTGAAGTGGGATAGCCTGATCACTGGCGTTGCCCTGATGGTTGCAAGCTTGTGTATGCAGGATAAGGCTCTCAGGATCAGATTGCACAAGGAAGTGTGGAATATCATTGCTGTTCTGCAACGAATCACCTGAGGCCCCCGATCCGAAACCATATGCGTAAACCACTAGACCCGATTCTTCTTTCGCACATGCCAGTAATGTCTGACCGGGCCTGAAGGCTGTTGACTTGACATTTAGGGCTTAGGGCTTGACAGTTCGGCAAAGGAGTGGAGCTTGGAGTTCAGCATGTGTGCAGGGCCTGGAAGTAAAAGTCCGCCCGTAAATCCCTCAACATCAGAAGAGCACGAGCTGCAACCTCATGATAACTTCTGCAATAATCGAAGCAGCAACAGCAGCGGCAAAAGGACAATGAAAGTAATACTGACGGTCATGAGGAAGACTGGAAACTGTGTGTATAACGCCCCTACCCTCTTTCTTGCCCTCACCAACATTATCTAAAGTGCCCAAGCACGGACAGCACAACCACAAGAAAATCCTGCGTCATACCATGTTACAACAATGCTAAGGGATTGACGCCTGCAAGCATAGATGCACGAAGAATATGCACATCAGGAAGCCCAGAAACTGAAAGTAGAGCACCTGGTCACCAGAATGGCTTTGGGTATCACATGTGGGTTTTATGAGCAAAACAGATGCACATAGGGAGTGCGCGCCGATGTCATGGTAGGTTCCTTGTGGGCACAGCTGCTAGTATGCAAACACGAAATGACGGCTCTCGTTGCTCGTGTTCACATCGTTGGCTTATGTCAGAGAGCCCGTTGCTTGCCCTCATAACCTTAGATTTCGCATGTAGGTGCTGAGGAGCCGAGCCACAAGAATTGCAGGTTGGTGTAATATGCTTACAAACGAGATATGGGTGGTTGTCAAAATTTTGGTCCCTTTTTGGATCCCTATTGTAATACGGCCCCTAATATTTAGAGTACCCAAAAAGGGACCATAATTTTGACAACCACCCATATACCTCAGCATCTCTAAGGAGATCTTGGTGCACAGGATGAAGGACGAATGGACAATTGAAATCCACAAGTTTTTGGAGATTGCTCCCAGAAAACTGCCTGGTGGGTCGCTTATCAAGCTAGGTCATGACGGGGTGGTGCAAGAAAGCACTTACCAAGACCTTCGATAAATAACATTGAGAAAAATGCGCTGCCCAGAGTTCTCGCTAAACCTCTGCGCTGCACCGGACACTCTTTCTTCACAATCCATCAGGGGGCTGCTGAGTCCAAGCCGCGCGTTTCCTGAAAGAACGGCGCCTGTGTCGCAGCAGTGTACAGAAGAAGGAAACTTGCAACCAGAAGCCCAAGCTTGGCTGCAATTCCCAGGATAGATGGCTCTCTGCAACGAGCGCCTGCAGATACTGTCACTGTCATCTTGGCCCTAAACGGCCTGAACGTCAGGTTTCGAGCGAGGGGAAAGGCGCTCGGAAAGGTGGCGCTAAACAGCTACCAGCTCCTCTTCCCCCTTCTCCTCTTCCTCCTTCTCCTCCTCCTTCTCCTTCCTGGCTGCAACGTGCTCGTTCGCAATATGCGGCTGCCGAGAGGGCTGATCGGGGTTGACCTTAATCTTCGGTCCTGCGAGGGAAGACGAGCTGATCCTGCTGACGAAGTGGACGACGCTGTTGTCATTGCCGAGCACCTCCAAACCCAAAAGCGACATGGAGGCCATCAGAAGCTTGACATCGTGGGTGCCGATCGAATGCAGTAGCGCTGCCTCCTCCATTTGAACAAGCTCGCTGGCTACGAGTATCAACTTGTCAGCAATGACCGCAGGCTCTGGGACCCTCAGCAAGTTGAAAAGCAGCTCCTGATGCTCTCGTATGACAGGACGGAGGATGATGGCGCTTCCCGTCGTGATAACAAGCAAGAGCACAGAGGTTCCAACCATGCTCATGATCAACAAGCTTAGCCACTCTGCAAACTCTTTCATGCTTCCTGCAATGGGATGCAGAAGCCCATGAAGCAGTCAATCAAGTTCAGAAGTGGAACCTTCCACGGCGACGAGTGTGCCTCAATCATCAGGAAAACCAGGAACACCAGGATCACGCACATCACCTGCACTGGCGGATAATCCGTGGCAAGCGCAACCGGAAGCGACATCAGTGGACCATGCACCAGGAGAAGCACGCCCAACCACCAGCGGTCCAAGCGGAACTTCATGATCAGGAATCTAAATGCGTTCACCTTGGCATGTTCTCCAGTGCAGCTCCAACGCGGTGTCAAAATTACTGCATACATGCACACCGCGAGGAAGCGGAGGACCCCGAACAGCAGCAGGAGAATCCCAAACACCAGCATGACAGTGTGCTCCTGCTCTCCGCAGGTGACTCCAGGAAACTTCAGCACGCTGCGCACACCATTTGGGGGCTGAAACACATCATCGGCACCAAAGCCGTTGTGCTCATGGTGCTGAAGCTGACTTGTAGGAGTGCTCCGATCGTGTTCTTCGTCCTAGCATCATCCCAATGGCGTTCTGAAGGAAAGGCCCTGGACAGCAGCTGACAGCCAAGAAGCCACACAACTGCCATCGGAAAGAATAGCACGCATAGAATATAGCGGACGGGCGCATACCCTCCAGCGATGCAACTGAAGCCGAAGCTATCAAGATCCAGAAGGAAAAGCTGAGCGAAGTCAAAGGTGTCCTTGGCCTGCCCGGGAAACTTGATGGAAGTCATACCAATGATCCCGACATTTTGCAACACCGAGATCGTCATGCCGAACGCGCATGTTGTCGTCAAGAGCACGGATGCGCTATATGCCATCTGATTCTTGTCCTGGGGACCATTGGCTGATTTGTGCGGAGTCGACGAATAATATGCCGCAATGAGCGCTGAGAAGACAAGGAAAATCGCTGTGAGCCACCCATATTTTTGCCAGGCCATACACTCCATACACTTTCCAAGGTGCCAGGTTCCGCCATCAGGACAATCCGTGCAGGCCAGTCCTTGCGCGCCACCTGCACAAGTCTCTGGTAGACCTCCAGGGCAGCGTCCATCCTCGCTGCAACGATAAAGGCTTCTTGGGTCCTCGGAAGTACTATAAAAACCCGGGAGAATGCTGGATACAAAGATCCGGCCGAGAGCTGATTGGCCAGACCTCAGGCTGGCCAAAGTAGAAATGGCCGGGCAGTCCAGGCCTTCGCCACACTCAATGCAAGTCAGATTCTCCGTGCTCTCTCCAATATCTAGGAAGCCTGCAGCACAACCACAGTCACGCGGAGAGATTGACCCAAACCCCAGGGTAGTCCCTCCGCCTGGGCACTGAGTACAAAGGAGAGAGCCACGTTGATCCTGGTATTCACCAATGCCGCATCGATTACAGCTGTGGCTTCCAGAGATGTCAGGGTACTCCCCAGGCTGGCATGGGTCACACGGCGAGGCAGCGTAGGAACTCTGGCTTGTCCCCGGCTTACACATCATGCACACATACGTGATGCCAAAAGCATCATCCAAGCGCACCGAAGACGTACCCGTCCAACAGGTTCTGCACTCCAAAAACATTGGGTCCTCTCTATTGTTGACAAAGTCTTCAGCATTTGTATCATACAGGCCGAAACCTGGAAGGCACTTTGTTGCATCAGGTAACCAACCCTGCCAGATCAAAGAGTTTGCACGGAGCCACCGGCATGGGCATCCAGATGTGTAACTCTCCTAGCGTGCATATCCTTAATCGTGTCCATGACATCAATGATGTTAAGTCGCACATTTCTGACGAAGTCCTCAATTCGAGGCGCCAGGCGTGTGAGGTCCTGACTCACGATCTTTGTCAGCGAGGCGCCCGCTTGCCGTGTTCTCTTGTCTCCCATTGTGTACGCATTGAAATCGTAGGGTGGAAAGACCAGTTCCACCGGGTCCAGGTCTAGAAAGGTTGTGTCTGGCCTCCACCAATAGAAGACACTCCGCACCTGAGCCGACAATGTCGTCCAGTCCTTGGCAACTCCGATTGCGAGGGGCATGTTGTATGCCGTGGCCTTCTGCATGATGTCATCCAGTCCCAAACCAGGGTCTGCAGTGAGATACGGAACGCACTGACTGGAGTTCTCTCGGCAAGCCGGCGGCAAGAAGAAGTAACCGTCTGCGCAGATGGCTGCAAGAGAACCATCAGCACCTGCCTGAAGGGTCACGCAAGAACCTCGCCTCGAAACTCAAAACCCTCATTCGTAAACTCAAAAGCCTGATTTTTAAACTGAAAGCCCTGATTCGTAAACTACGACCCTGACAAACCAATAGTACCCCCGAATCGTAAACGAAAAACTCTGATTCGTAAACTACAAGCCCTGATTCGTAAACTAAAAACCTTGATTCGTAAGCTAAAAGAGCCTGACTCATAAACTACAATCCCTGGCTCGTAAACTGAACCCCTGGTCCACGCCCCAGCACCGCCCAATGGCTTCGATATTTTTAGGGGTTGTTCATGAACACCGCGATTTTAGCTCATGAAAGGTGGATTTTTGTTTACAAAACGGAGATTTGAGTGTCTGAATCATGGATTGCCTGAGTTCACGCATCGAGGATTGGTAGTTTATAAAGCGGATTGTTTGAGTTCATGAATCGGGGACTTGCAGTTTATGAGTCGGGGATTTGCAGTTTATGAAGCAGGGATTTTAGTGGATGAAGCGGGTGGTTTTAGTTTATGAATCGGGGATTTTAGTTTATGAAGCCGGGACTTTAGCTGATGAATCGGGATTTGTCCCTGCCTGAAGCCCTGCAGAATCACCAGTGATGCGGAGATAATCCTGCATCGCTAACACGTTCATGAAAACTGTTCTGCTGCAGGGTACCATCGTTCCCCTATCAACGCTGTCCAGGGTGTCGAAGTACCTCGTCGAATCCAACCACGAAGCATTCCATGCCCTGTGGTACTCAAGCATTACCCCATCCTGGTTGTATGCCCCATCAGATATGACCTTTGGCAGGAAATATCCTGAGATGCCCTCATAGCCAATGCTGCCAAGATCCACAGGTGCTCTAGATGGGTATTGTGCCTGGATTTGCTGCCAATCTTTTGCGTACCCTTCTGACCATGACTCCATCATGATGTGGTTGTAGGTCAACGGCTGGTCACAAGCAGGATGTGTGATGTTATTCGGGGCTGCGCAACCTGTGAGCGCATAGAAACCGGCAAGTGTGGTGGCGGCAGGCCCATGCTCCACAACGTTGTAGCCCAGAAACTCCTCTAAGATGATACGGACCACGCCGCTTGCCACTGCAGATGAATCCCAGTTCAAGACAGCGATCCCAACGGGATAGGATTCATCACCCGTCGTCAAGTTTTCCTGTCACTCGCATTGACTGGGTTTTGAAGGCACGATGCATCCGCGCAGCCAAGCGGTACGACAGCGGCCAAACACGCCATGATGCGCAAGCAGCATAAATGCAGCATCTCTTCTCATCTAAGTCTGAAAAATTAATTGTAGTTGCTCGAGTGCCTAGTAGAGACTTGATGACTGCAGTGCATGGGAGGATTCGCACGGACGGCTGAGCAGAGCCAGATATGCGTAAACGTTGCGGCAGAGCTTGTAGCAATTCAAGGTGTGGGTATTACTGTCCGTCGCCAAAGAAATCCAAAAGTTTGGGATCAGAGAGCCTTGGAATGTAGAGTTTACCGAATTAAGATACCTTCCATATAACCCTTAAAACGCTATACTACATTATATCCCGAAACACTATTGTAATGATTCAGTACATGTCGTAGGGAGGCAGACCGAGGCGTCCGCATAGCCACTGCCCAGCTCTGCCAGCTCAATCGGCCAGCAGCCCCTGTCATACCGTTCACGGACAGAATCCTACATGAAACCTGGAAGTTTTGGGGTTCAGGGCTTTGGGTTTAGGGCTGTGTGTTTAGGGTTTAGGGTTTAGGGACATAGTCCCCCTCAAGTAGACAAAATATGGCTTTGGGTATATTACACTAAGATCCCCATATACCCCATATTCTAGCTACTAAAGGGGAATATAAAATCCTACATGAAACCTGTAGGTTTGGGGGTTTGGGGCTTTGGGTTTCGGGCTTAGGTTTTAGGGCTTGGGGGTTAGGGTTTAGGCATTAGGATTCAGGGTTTAGGGCTTAGGTTTTTACGGTCTATAGGGGTTAGGTTTTAGGGTTTAGGGCTTAGGCTTTAGCGCCTTTAGGGTGTGTAGGGGTTAGGCTTGTAATCAAGGAGAGGCTTGGGTTGAGGGCCTGACGAGCACACTGATCCCAGAGTTTTGAATGACAGTAATCGTGATTGCATTAGCAATGGGTATGGTAACGTGAAGGTAGTAAGAATAGGAATGGCATACATTGCTGCCGATGTGGTTTCCGGTGTCCGCTTGAGACAGACCTACTTCGAGCCCTGTTATACCAAATCTGCCCGGCCCGATTCAGTGAGCGTACTTTCTTTCCTCTTCATGGCCGAACGAACAAGCTCACATACCCAACACCAAAATTACATGTAACCTCAAACCGACCCAGTAAAGTTTACTCATTTTACACAAAAATCTAGAACTCTATGAGCCTCATAATTCTATGAGCCTGTGAGGTTCCATGCTACTCTCAGAGAGGATGAGCTAAAAGCAAAAGAGCAGCTGCAAGATATGTTCCACATGTCTGTCCTGCGCCTCCCCTTTAAATACAGGCAGGAAAGCATTCCCCACATGCGCAGGCCCCCCCCCTCCCCTGCAAATACACAAATGGGGGCTCATCTAAGCCCACCTTGTGTGTGTCCTCAACTTTCATGTAAGCATGTTTGCCAGACAAGGAAGCTAGTCTCCCTTACCCGTTCAAACCCACACGTTATTCCTATTTCGCATCGTGTAATCTCTCTGCCCTTAGGTCATCATTTGAAACCCCGAAGTATGAAATCCAGCGCAACAGTTAAGAAATAGTGTGGACCCTTTTACAAAGGACTTTTCGCCCTCATGGGGAGTTGTCAATATCATGGTCCCCTTCTGGGTCCCCAGTATAATGCGGCCCCATATATCCATATTAATATACATATATATATATATATGTACACTTCTTTATTTACATGTATACATATACATATAAATTTGTTTGTTGTGCGTCTGAAAAATAAGGGGTCATAATTTTCACCACCCACCACGTGGTTGTTTGATAACGTCTAGTTCACCCCACTTATCATGCCAAACGCCCGTCTGGGAGCCCGACTTCCGGAACCGAGGGCAAGATTTCTGGAAGGCATGGAAATCCTGCAGGGATCCAAGCCCGAATCATGTCGCCGTGGGCTTGCAGGAGTTAAAAGGCTTCTGATATGGGATAGGGGTCGTCTCAAGCAATGTGCGGACATTGGGTTCTTGCGTCAAGAAGGAAGGGAATCGGTTGAGGTTCTTCCGCAGCGCACGCAGCCCCGGTGCAAGGCTCTTCTATGGAATGTCCTCGCGCAGAAAATTTGCTACTGCTGCATGTTTGTGTGCTCTGCGCATTTTGGGGTTGCTTCCGCGTGAGCATCCTCACAAATTGGGTTCCACCGGTCGACACAAAGTGAATAACGGAACCATCGCCGCTTTTTGACCCTCATCTTCGTGGTCCTTGCAGTTGCTCCTTTCGAGCTGTTGCGCAGCTCTTTTGCGGATTGTCTTCGCAAACGGGCTCCAAATCGCGGCTGTGGTGTGCAGAGTCCTCGCAACTTCTCATATCCGCTTCCCCGCATGGAGAGTCCTCACACTTCAGAGTGCTCCTGATCATAATGTTCTCGGAGTGCTTTTGGAGTGCTCTTTGACATTGTGCGATACTTGTGCAAATCTTAGAGAACTCTTGGTGGTCTTACACTCTCTGGGGCCTCTCCAGTACAACGCCCTTGCTGAAACTTACAACGAAACCTGCATGTGTAAAACGACTTCTGACAACCTCAGATGCAATTGCCCAACCAACTCAGGCAAGTGTTGCTGCTCTGGTCCCTCTACGGTGGCCACACAGCCCTACGACAATATACTACAATATGCTGGAATCTACAAAAATTTACCAGACTATGCAAATATGCTACAATATGCTATAATGTACTATAATAACCCTCAAAAGCATGTCCCGGACAGCCTGTGATTCGGGAACCTTGATCTGAGCCGCAAACTTACTGAGAGATAGTAAGTGGGGTGGTGAGTCTGCTGATTATTCTGGAGTGGTATGGTTTAGGAGGACCCCCCACCCTGTAATAGTGGTATACAGGATTATAATAGGACCCTAAAATACTCCTTCTTATCCCTTATGGCCACTATTACAGGGTGGGGGATCCACCTAAGGCATGGTAGCCCAGGGCAACGAACAAAACATCGCCTCCGAAATTCAATACTGTGCCTGCATGAGAATTCTGGGGACCAATTCTACCATCTAGGGGGATCTAGGCATTTGGCCTATGATTTCAGTTTAGGGTTTTGGGTTGCACGGCACCCCAATATTACCCCAATATCACCCCTAATATTACCCCAACATAACCCTAATATTACCAATATACCCCCACCGCCTCATGGCAGTTTCCAAGCAGCCCTGTCTGAAGCTTGAGCGAGGCCTTGAAACCCTGAGCTTGCATCTCGGCTTGCAGCGTTCGTCCATTCCTGAGCACAACCGCGCGCAAGAGAATTAATAACAATAATTATAACAATAAGAATGATAATGATAATAAGAATATTAAGCTTTAAATACAACAGTAATCATAACAAGAATAACAACAATAACAATAATGTGCAAGTGACGAATATAATGGGAAGTATTCAATATTAGCGAGGTTGGGGTGGCTTGTACTGATCACCCTAAACACGAAACCCTATGTATCGGTATAGGTCTAGATATCCGCTGCCTATACTCCCTGGTGTTCAACGTGCTCATGTGCTGCTCCACATCCACAGGAGGGCACAATCGCAGACCCTCAGAAAAAGAGAACCGCGTCAACCCCACTTTATGAAGCAGAACTGCAGAAGAGCTAAGAAAGCCACATTCCTACTATGACTGCGGATCTCAAAGTCTCACGCTCCCGCTGAGACTTTTCATTTTAACAACTCCCAATGTGCAAGTTTGAAAGACTGCTGAACCCAACTCCTTATGGGTTTCCCGTGAATTCCTACATCGCCTGTTGTCAGCACTAACTAATGGACACAACACTCCACACGAGCTCAACATGGTGGAGCTCTAGCTCTGAGAGTGCAGCTGCATCGCTGACTTGGCCATCTCATCATACTGCTTTTGGATACATTTCACGCCGCAGTCCTGTTTAAGGGGTCATGGACGGGTAAGAGGGTGACTATAGTGGGTAAGCTATAGACATGCTGGGCATTCTGTAGGAAATCAATTCAGAAGGAGCCAGAAGATTCGCTGTTCTAGTTGCAAAGAGACGGGGTAATTCTCTTGCGAGATACCTTGACCTTGCATGGACCTGCAGGGTAGGTTGAGTTAAGCGTATTTCCTTCCTATTGAAGTATTGAAGCACAGCGCATTGCACCCTACCAACCCAGCAGGTTGACAGCTAGAGCGTCCACTGCGCGCAAAGAGCTCGATGGACCCTGACCAAAAACAAATCGTTCACCTCATGTTCCTCGTCCCGCGTTCCCTTAGAATGCAAAACCCATCCAAGAGCTCAAGTCTCCTCAGGCCGTGTGGGGGTTTCATCATAGTACGTTGCTTGCGGTCTCTGAGTTTTCAAGCTGAGGGCTTTTGGCCTACACATCCCCGCATGAATCCGAGTGGCAACTCATTCCTGACGCAAGTGATGGAAGGCATCGAGCACTTCTGGGGAGCTGGCATGGAAGTACCGTAAAGAAGTAGTCACATGCTGTGACTCTTTGCATCCGCCCCCTTGAATCGCCAAGTAAGAATGATGTTCATGATGCACGTCAGTTACACGGATTCCACGGACAGACAAGCATGTGACCCCTCAGTATGCTACACCACCATGAGATCTACTGGGTTGTTAAGGAACTTGAATCCAGTTACTACAAGAGGGAAACCCGATTAATTCTCATAGACCCAGATTCTGCTAACTTAATCTAAGTTCCATACCAGCAACCCAGTAGGGTCTTGCAGGATCTGGCCCATCAACAGTACAATAGTCCGCACGTGTCTTCCGCAGACTGAACATGCTGGCAGTTGACAACACTGTGGTGCCCTAGTGATGACCACTGACCACATGCAACTCTGCGCTTTGTATGGCACCCTACACTTACTTACTGGAATTGTTAATAGGAATATGGGAATATAATCCCCATACAGCCTTGTATAATATATTCCCTTCTTCCCCCCAGTAAGGACACCTCGGCCCACGAATGAAACAAAAACCTGCACCCTGACATGTCAGGGCTTGGGACATCGCATCAGGCCTGGCTACGCTCTACTCTGCTGTCACCGAATCAGGGGTATGTAGCGGTTATATAGGGGTTATATATGGTTGAGGGCTTGAGTTTCCCGAAGTTAGGGGTAGCATTTCGGGGTCCCAATGATAAGGATCATAATTTATTGGAGGTATATACGGGCAGCCTCATTTTCCTTCACGCCATGACATGGACAAGCCTCATCTTTTGATTTCGCAGAACATTTCCTAGAGGACGATAACACGAACCCATGCAAACCCTTACCTTATGATCGCCTGCAAAACAGTTGCCAGAAATAGTGTTCGAATCCCTTCGCCCTTGACCATGACCTGTGCCCATGACGTACTTTATGACCTGCAGGGGATGTGAACCATGAGGGCTATAATGCCTCTACAAAACCCTTGAAGCTCTATTGCTCCAGAGTATGTTGCCTTCGTCCATTGCGTGAAGTTCTCCAAGCTGACCAACTTCTTTGGGGCCTGCAGCGCTGCCCAATCTGGAATCTGGATTTGGCAAGCTGTGCGCTCATGTTCTGGCCGAACTAAAATAAGCCTGGAGATTGAATCTAACGTCGTACTTTAGCCAACCCTAGGATCTGTCAATGCTTGCCCTCTTACCGCCCATCTCTTCGGGGGTTTACAGTACCATAAGTTGGAGTTTCTCAGAAGGATTTCAGGAGATCCTTCTTACGGATTCTTCCGGAATGATTTGGAGAAACTTCCACCCAAACCTCCCAAAACCCTCAGACCATATACCCCAAAACCCTGATCTCCACCATTGTTCAACCCTCAAAATTCACAACCCCAAACTATAAACCCTAAGACCCCAGTCCCTGAACTCATCAACGCAAAGCGCCGAAAACCTCTTCTGATTATGCGGCCCGCACGTTAATCGCTCTTAAGCCATGTACAAACCAAGTTTCCCTTCGATCTGCCATTTTCCTATCCATTTGTATCTGAACTATTAGAATTTGTTCACACCCCTAAACACGAGACCTTATATGGCCCCTTATGACCCCGCACGCGTACCCGCCCCTTTCGAAGGGAGCCCTTAACGACCCCGCCTCCGCCATGGCCCCGCACCCCTTGGCCTTACTACCCAGGGGCAGGGTCAAAAGCTCCAGTAACTTCGAATGGCAGCAGCGACGGGATGTAGGATTCCGGGGTTGACGTTTAAGGTTTAGGGCTTGACCTGTGGAGTTGAAAGCTTAAGGTTTCGGAGTTGTCTTGGCCAGGTATGTAAAGATGGAGGCATTCCTCGCTTTTAAGTGATCCCAATGCTAGGTAAGACAGCCTGATGCTTTGTCGGAGTTTGCCTGTAAATGCTTAGGTTTCAGGGAAGGTGAATGATCCAGAACTGGAACAGATCCCGAAACCGTAAACCCCCATCAACCCCCCAACGACGTGGCAATTTCGAAGCAGGATGGGACTTGCAAGGCAACTGCAGTGCTCCTCAAAAAAGGAGACAGGCACACACTGAGCCCAAGGCAGCCAACCCTAGACCCTAAAGTCTAAACCCTCAATCCTCAATCCTAACCCTTTAATCTAAACTCTAAACCTAATTCTAAGCCTGAAAACCTAAATTCTAAGCTCCTTAAGCCCTAGACCCTTCAAATCTTGAACCCATACCCTCCAGAAGCCCTTGTTGACAAGCCTCTGCGCGGGATCCACAAAGGCCAGGGTTTAAGGGGTACTAAGAAAGTAGTCCGGGTTTCAGGGGTACTTAGAAGTAGGCAGGGCTTAAGGGGGACTTAGAATTGGCTTTCAACGCCGCAATATAGCCTATGTGCTTGCTGGGTGACTAGGTCTCGGAGAATGACTACGCAGTAATTGGCTGTGAGCGGGCTTGACTGCAAGACTCTCATGAAATCGTACCAAACCTTCATGAAACTACTTCTATGAGACCGTCCGAAGCAATGGTTGGCTGTCTGTTGTCTTGACCATGAAGGCTGTATCTATCCTATTCGGATGTATAGCGCAGACCGACTCTAAAAGTCTTGAAAGAACCCATACTCACGCATCCGCGGAGAATCCCTAAACCCTAAACCCTAAACTCCAAACCCTAAACCCTAAACCTTATAGACCCTATAGACCCTACAGACCCTGTAGACCCTATAGACCCTGTAGACCATGAACCCTTAACTCCAAACCCTACAGCCAACCCCACCCAGACCCACTTTTTGCTCCGAGCCGGCATCTTGAAATCCCTTTGCTCCAGCTGTAGCAGTGGTCAGCTTGCTACGCAGGGCAAAACCCAGTTGCTCCAAAGGCCGACTTCCCTAAACAAAGGGAAACCATTCTGGAAGGGATATGGAGGATTCCCGAAATTGGGGGCCTCGGGTCAAGTGGAAGTGAACCGGGATCTAAATCGGAACTGGGGTTGTACGGGGTGAAGTATGGACTAGCGCGGCAAGTTCGTGCTTCACGGTGGAATCTAGGGGGGTAGTACAGCTGGGGTAGAAGGGAACCAATGGATTCTGTTGTTCTGCAAGAAGTTTAAAGAAATGGCGGGTACACACGGAGACCTAGATACCCTCAAAAATCTACATAATCCCTCCGGTAGTCTCTAAGTATCCTTCCTCTCACACCTTTTGGTTTTCGCAGACCCTTCCTGGGTCGGCCCCTAAAGCCCTGTGAAAAATATTAGTATATAGGGTCCCTTATTAAAGCCATTAGGGAAAACATTAAATAACCCAGGGGCCTACCCAGCTTCTCAGAACCCGCAGAAGAATCCTTGCCATCATCCCTGTGGTCTCTACACCCTGAAGCAGTAAACCATAAACTGGTCTTACGGGATGAGACATTGCAGTGCGGATGGAACCGCCCAAATGGCGATGCATGGCCGTTGCGTCAGCCTTTGGAGTTACCGCGGATGCCGCTCTTGCCCAGACCCTGAAAGAGATCCAAGAAAACTTCTGCCCCAAAACTGAACCCCCTACTCCTAAAGGATCAGAGATTTTCTGAAATCACTGAAGAAGAACAGCCTGCCAAAAAATGATGCTAGGGGAGCGTATTTGGCACCTTGATTTTGGATCCCTTTCGACTTGACTGGGTGTAAGCCCTAAGGCGAAACAGCCAAAACCGCACCTACACGACGAGCTGAGGCTCATCCTGCTTTTGTTGCAGCTTGCCACTAACCTTGGCGGTCAACAGGGTGCTTGAGATAGAGGGGGGGGGATAATGCGTTCCTTTTTGGGGGATCCCCATAATAAGGGCACCAGTCTATATAGTGCATTGGGGTCTATATTGGGGTCTCCCTATGTTGGGAAACTACCATAGGAACAATAACAGTAGCAGGAATAGTTATGGTACGTCATAACCATGATGATAGTGATGGGAACAGTAATGTCCAGAAGATCCTTGAGTAGATATCTACAGTACCAGGGTGCACTGTATACGGTCCAAAATGAGGACCTACTCGCGCGAGCTGTAAGCAAAACTTTTCATTCTAGGCATGTAACACCCATTCTACCTTCACCCCTGAACCCTGAACTCTACACCCTAAGCCGTGAACCCTAAACCCTAAACCTTACACCCTGAACCCTAAACCCTCAACCCTGTATCACCCACTCCACAGAGATTTTGAACTCTAACTCCTCCAAGGCCAACTCTTGGACCCTCGGTGACGCAAACCCTGAAACCCGAACCACGACCCTTAAGCCTCAATTCTGAGCCTTAAGCCCTAAGGTTTGGGATTTAGGGGCTAAACCTTAAGCCCTAAGCCGCCAAAACCAAAATACCAGTTTAAATCTCCACTTCGCATGTTCCTTTCCATATGACTCTTTCTCTTCGATTACAACGCACCTCCTCTACAAATACTTTGTCCAGACTGCCAGCTAGTCCCCAACGCTCCCTCGTTCTCCCTAGTACTGACCAGTATCTATTTTCCTGGACTAATCCTAAACCCTAAACCCTACACCATGAACCCTAAACCCTAAACCCTGAACCCTAAACCCTAAACTAAGAAGCCTAAACCCTATACCCTACCCCCAAAGACCTCATAGGGCAAGTGGCAAACTGACGCACCATTTCCAAGGCAACCTTCGGCTGATCCATGGGCACCATATGGCCAGCCTTCAGGAGAGCCCTGGTCTAGATCCCAAGGCTCCTAAAGTTCTCCAAGCTCCTGAACCCCTAAGCCCCAAAGCCCTTAGCCCTGAAATCCTCGACTCAGTTTAAGGTTGAGGATATGAGGTTTTGGATGAAGACACTTCTTATGTCCGTGGCTCTCATTTTTAGGGTCCTTGTAGGGGGTGTGTTAATTGTTGCGGCTTGCTCTCGTACAGTTCCGTTCCCGATTTCCAAGAAAAGCAGGGCTTTCAGGGTATTATGTCAGCGGGAATCCTCCTTTGCTAATCCCTAAGCCCTAAAAACAGCACCGCAAAAGATCTAAGCGTTCCTACCCAAAAGCCTCCATCCTAAATCTGATGCCCCAACCAAAACACTACAAGCTCAGTCTTCGCCCAAAGAGATAGCCAGCAAGATAGCATGGGCTGCCTCGTACACTTGCATGAAGTTGAGGCCATTTGAGGATCGAAGCTTTGCTACCTGAGACTAGGACGGAACACGCAGGATCTTGTTCCTACAAGTTGTAATGGGATGCATCTTGAGATGTTAGCGCAAGAAGAAGCATGGCTGTCGTAGTCCACATGTTCCCCGAAAATTGCTGGACATGGGTCCTTATTAGGGAAAATATCAGCGGCTATACTCAACTTCCCAAAGGACACCCAAGGTCCACCCGTAATGCAGCTCATATGGCCTATATAAACCACTCTGTAATGCCAGCTTTCATATAAGGTTTCATGTTCTTTACCTGTTGATTCTTCGTTTTTGCGATAATGTCCCTAAACCCTAAACCCTATGCAAGGACTAGTTTCCTTTTTCTTTTCCATTATCCCTATATACTTCCTATGACCGACGATGTGGAGTTTGGGCTCTAGAGTCTCTGGGCTTGGTGCTTCTGGTGTGCGCCATCGGGTTAGCAGTTGACATGTTGGGGGTTTAGGCCGCGTGTAGGCTTCAGGCCACATTGTTTCCAGAGCTGGAGGATACGAGACATTGGTAGAAAACGCATACCTACATACAATTGCCATCCCCATATAGCCCGTATTCTATCTACTTGAGGAGGACTATACCCTAAACTTAAACCCTAAATTCTATCTATTAAGGAAGACTATGTGTTCAAAAGTGCTGAATTCACAGAAGTACGGCAGGCAACCCCGCTCCCAAAGATGTTGATAGCAACTCATGCGGGAGCTTGGCTAATTGGGCTTAACGTTTAGGGCCACCATATATGGGGGCCTCTGCTATGATAGGAGCCCGAAGAATGGTACCCACATTGTGTGTGCTGACTGGGGAAAGTCACATGTGGAGGGTCCTGCTGCAAGTTGAAACAACAAGCGGAGAATCTATCTCCTCATATATCGCGGACAATGATACACCCATTTTTAAACTACCGCTCACATAACATACTAAACACTAAATCATATAGCAGTTCCGTTTCCTTTTCTAGTCCTCCTACTGATTTTATGGAGGGAAATCCAGCTCTGGGAGGGTTTAGGGTATATAGTCCCCCTTAAGTAGATAGAATATGGCTTTGGGTATATTGCATCCAATTATAATAAGATCCCCCTATACCACATGTTCTATCTACTAAAGGGGGACTCTAGGGTTTAGGGCCCTGCCATGTTGTCAGGTCAAGGCGCCGTGCGGCCGTCGACTTGCCACTCCTTGTCCTCAGCCTTATCGAGGAGGGCTTTGCAAGGGGGTTCTAATGGAATCGGGGTTTATAGGGATTAGAGTTTCGGAGTTTGGGTTCTAGAGGGTGGGGGATTGGGGGCTTGGGGCTTATGGTTCAAGGCTAGGGATTTGCGTGAAGTAATCAGGGTCTAAAGGGATAAAGAGACTAGACTTGGAGAGTTTTAAGAAGTATCGCGGAGAACATCTTCCATTCAATGGTCTATTTTCTTGCCATTTGATTCTCCATTATGGAACTCAACCCTAAACCTTGTAAGCCCTAAACCCAGAACATTAAACTCATAAAACCAGAAAACCTTAAACCCTAAATCGGAAAGCCTAAATCCTAGACCCCTAAGCCCAGTTCCTGGTTACCAGGAACTATGATTTAGGCCATGGGTCCTGGTTAACCTTCATGAACCCATAAAAACCATCCTTTACGCAGGCATCCCACCTGGTTGAACTCTGCCTTGTGCTCCCAGTCAAGCTTCGTGGTCCAGGCCTACACTTGCGGGCATGGTTTAGCTTACTGGGCCTTAGGGCTTAGGGTTAAGGGTCTAGGGTTTAGGATGTAGGGTTCAGAATTTAGCGTGGGCCCAAGTGCCTTACTGGTTCTTGTAGGGAATACGGGAATATCATCCCTATCCTACTAAGAACCAGTAAGTTAAGAGCATATGCTAGGTTAAGGTCTACAGTAGGGGATTTAAGGGGTTTAGTTTTGGGGTTTCTGTGTTTAGGTCTTTTCAGAGTTTAGGGTTCAGGGTGTACTCTGGGCGGACAACATCCTGCATGATCCTAAGTATACTGACCCTAATTATGCTATCATGGTTCTTGGCTACATGCAATCATGCGGGCTCTTGTCCATCAGCCATGGGGATTCCTTTCAGTATTTACGAACAATCCAGGATACTCTGCATAAGTTGAACTATGCACCTTCGTGTATTTCAAGCATCCCGACCCCCAGATTTAGTCCCGAATACCCTTCAGACCTTTCCTTCTTCAGCCTGGGGACAATCCTCGCCACATGGTTGGCAGCAGGGAAACTCTGCTGACAAGCACCCCGAAGATAGGCACACTCTGGATTGGGCTCATAGGGTACATTTTGGGATGATATAGGGATGCTTGTATAGGGTTATATAGCGAGTATACAGTATATGTAGCTTAGTTAAGGATAACTATGTAGGGTTACACTGGGATTATAGGGATAACTATATAGGGTTATATGGGGGGGTATAAGGCATAAATCAGTAACTGGGCACTGAAAAAAATGCCCCGGGGCAGTCCAGGACCTAAACCCTTGAACCCAATGCCCAGCAGAATAAGTGACCATGCGAGGAGAGCATGTCTTCTTCAAATCTAACGAGCACAAAGCCTGGGTTGGGAACATGTTGCAGCAAACAATTCTGACAAGTTGAAGTCCCAGTGTTTCGTTTGTAGTCTTCAGTGTGGTCATAGTACGGGTACTGATAGTGTGATTCTTGAAGTGGGATTTTTCCAAAGATAAGGGGTACGCTGTTCCAGTTCCCCATAATAGGGATTATAGTATTTGGGGGTCTGCATTGAAGGTCCTCTGCTTGCGGTAACTACCATGCATCGGTGACATGCAAGGGCGGGAAGCTCAACAGCGCCACCAGAAGTGGCGATCGTGGCCATTCTGCATGTGGTTGCAGTGTAACTATGAACACGGTGATGAGAATTAGTATTGCAGGCGCCTTAAGATTTGAATTGGATTTTGAATCTTGAGGCATATTATGCAGTAGTTATATGAGGACCAAAAGTTTCTTGGTAACCCCATGTGTCTTCAGCTACCTACTTACCATTTCTACATGCGGAAGGGCGAAGCAAAGAGGCACATCATCATCAGGGATAGACAGGAGAGATTCCAAACTCGCCTTACGTTGAAGCGGCTTTTCCCAAGACAGCACTTGATGCGCTTTCACAGATAATTACTCCCTGCTACTAGCTTAAGGTGTTTTAAGGTTACCCTACGCTCCCTGATACATCAACCCTCTGTACCGCACCCTCTTCACTCCGCATACTTGCATGGGGTGTGCCAAAAACTACATAGCCAGAAACTGCTGTCCTTCGGGCTCCCACATGAGCCATCTCGTTTTGGGGGTGGAGAGGGGATTGTTCCACAGACGCTTATACGGGCCCAGTCCAACATCCTGACTGGGCAGTGACCCACCAGGCCTTGTTCCCAAGCCAGTTGCAGATGTAATCCACATCCCCGGCGTAGATCAGGACCTCCACTCCATCCTTCAGGAGATCCTGGGCAAGAAGATGAACCCCTTCTTGAACCCAATTTGGGAGGAACTAAGAGGTACCCCAATACTGCCCTCGTATAGACCGTAAGCCATGAACCGTAGACTTGAATCCATATCTAAACCCAAAATGCTCCAAGCAGCCGGGATCAGCCCTTGGTAGCGGATCAGCCAGTCACCCGCAGCCACAAAGGACCTCACAACCCATTGCTCGGATGCGTCAACACAGACTATCCCGATTGAAGGTTTGCGGCTCGGGGTTCAAGGCTTAGGGCCCAGGGTTTATAGTCCCCCTTAAGTAGATAGAATATGGGGGTATATGGGGATCTTATTATACTATACCCAAAGCCATATTCTATCTATTTAAGGGGGACTATAGGGGCTAGCCTTTCGAGTTTTACTTTGAAGGCTTGAGTTGTGGGCATTCAGGGCTCCTCGGTCTGATTTGTGGAACTACAAACTTTTAGGGTTTTGGGTTTAGGGTTTTGGGGTTTAGGGTTTAGGGTTTAAAGGCTTTATGTTTCCAAGTTCAAGATTTGAGGTTTGCGGTTTTTGATGGAGCTCTAGGCATCGGAGGAAATGTGCAGTAGAACCGCGCGGCTCAGATAAACCTGCGGGGATTTTAGGCTTAGGGTTTAGTCATGCCGGGCTCAGTTTGAGGTGAAAGGAAACTTTCAAACAAACGCTGAATGTCTAAGTTTTAATTGTAATCTCCATAGACCTAGGATAATGTGTGTTTTCATTTTAATAACTCTTTAGGCTAAGTAAAATCAAAAAAAATAATTCCTAAGGAGACTACAGTTGATATTTGTGAAGGCTTCGGCTTCACAGGAATGAATACCGGAACCTTGTTGCTTGGTGGCCCTGGGTTCCCAAGTTTATGCCAAGATGCTTGCAACTGAGCTGCTAACAACAATAGAAGTAATAACAGTAGTAATAGTGATAATAACGGTAATCAATACTACTAATGACAATAATGTTAAAGTAGAAGTAGTAGTAATAGTAGTAACCACCGTAACAGTACAGTGGCTGGAGTAAATCTTGGGTTTATTCTTGATTTGGATAAACACAGCCGATGCAAGCAAAAGTCGAGCCGAAGCCCAGTCTCTCAGGTTGCCATCTGAGTGTTCAGGATTCACGGTTAATGAAGGCAGATGGCTGCGAATTGGTAGATTCCCAAAACAGAGGGACCGCCCAAATATTAAAATCCGTATTATAGGGACCCCCCAAAAAGGTACACCTACTTTTGGGAAACCTCCAATAGGGGTTACTCAGGTCAAGGTTCATGGTTGGCTACGCATGACTCAAGATTTTCTCTGCGAACTTCAATCTCGCGACAGAGGAGGCGTGTGATCACCCGAGCCTTATACCCCTTCAAGTAGATAGAATATGGGGCATATGAGGATCTTACTCTGATACTGGGCACTTCCACATCCCACCTACTTAAGGGGAACTATAACCTGTAGTGTCCACTGACATGCCTCACGCCTCCTTAACAAAAGCGGTGAGGTCCTTAACACTGAACCTGGCCTTGGGCGCTAGGCTTGAAGCTGAGGGACAGACACCATAGGCCCACAACCCGTGACTATCAGCCGTTATTGCTGCAACCTCACCTAAAAGTAGTTCGAGAAGCCCACTGCAATAAAGTCACAATTACCATGAACACCTTTGCTGGGTATAATCACGATGTGCAGAATGCTCCTCATTGCGATTGAGTGGCAGGTCCACGGCCATGTTGCAAGAGCCCCACTTCTTTTTGACGCCCAGCCTGCAGGAATGCTGAGAATGTGTAGGCAAGGGCAATGCCTTCAGGTGAGATGCATGGCCGGAAGCCCGTCTTGATTTCAAAATTTCGGATACTAGGAACCTACCCGCCTGAACCAGAAACAATGTAGCCTGAACCCCAACTTCTGCGCTTCAAATATCATGCAGCCACGAAAACAATGCACTGGTTCCCAATGCATGATCCCATCGGGTGCCCAAAGCTCGTCTAAGAGCCCCACGCTGCTTGGATCTCTGGCTTGTTCAGGTAAGTCCTGAAAGCAAGCTTATGATGTACCCTCCCCCAAACTAAGTTGGAACCCCAAGAAGGCCGATGCAAAAGACTACTGTCCTTTCACAAGATAGGTTTGGAGGATGCTACACTCACAGTGGCAAGGCCGATCTCCAGCAACCAGTTTCAGGATTCTCTGCTGTTACATCAGCAAGTCATGAGCCTTGTCGCCTGCAGCGAGGCTAGTACAGACACTTGAGCCTATACTAGCAATGTGCCCTAGGCCCTAAGCCTCCCTAAGCACTGGAGACCCGAAAGCCCCATAACGTTGCTAAACAACACCTACTCCCCAACCCTAATCCCTAAGCCCTGCATATCCCTGCCCATGTGCAGCCCGGGAGTCGTGATCATGTCAAAGTCATAGCACAGACGTCCGTGAAGGCACAGCTGGCGCATGTCGTAGGGGTTCTTGCCTGAATCCAGGGGCTTCTGCATCTCGACGCAGGGTTTTAGGGTTTGCTGGGGATGGCTTAGGTTGGGGTGGTGCTAGATTCTGAGGGAGTCAAAGGGGCCCGCGAGATCAAGCTGGAAGGCTTTAGGTCAAGGTAGTCACCTCGTGACACACTAGTAGTCTTGTCAAAAACAGGAATTTGTCTCTAACAGGAATTAAAAGAAAGACAGGAAGTAGTAGTTTCCAGAAATTTGGGGACCCCCAATGTAAATCCCAATATACTACAACCCTTTTTATGTGTACCCCCCAACAAGGTACCCCTCGTTTTGGGAAACCCCCATATCACCCTGCTGTAACTTGGGTTTGACCAGTTCAGCCTTAGGTTCCAGTGTCAGGCATTGGACTCAAGAGCTACAATCTAGGGATCCATGCCAGATGCCTTCCTTTGAAGGACAAAAGCTTCAGGGCATTGGGTTGGAGACCTAGAGTCAGCAATCTAAGAATAAGGAGTTCGAGCTCTCCCTGGTTCTACAAGAGCTAGAAGGAATACAAGCGAGTCTTCCAGAACCCGTGGCGCAGAATCCGGCCAGTCTAGTTCACTGCGACCACGCTTGCAAGGACGAGCTGGCAGAAGAAAACTCTCCTGCTAGACAACGCCAGCCTGTAAATCCCCAACCCTCTGACGCGGCCTGTCAGTTCGTACGGCATGATTGCCATGAGGTTGCAGGCGTCCTAAGCTCCCCGGGTCGGGGTTCAGGACAGAAAACGAATGTCCCACCCTATGTGAGCCATAGTCTCCGAATCCCCCTTAATAAGCCCCAATAATACTCCCCTATATACTACCCTATAAATCCCCCTTCAAGGAGTTCAGACGATGGCTCATGTATCCCCTACTTCGCCTGTAAAGGGGCCGTTTTCCCCGTCTACTTGGTTTGTGACCTGCAACACAAGCCATCTTCTATCCCTAATGTGTACCCTAAGCCCTCGAATAGGCGGTTTGGTGAAAATTTTGGGATCTTCTTTTGCGAGTACCCAGATATATTTGGGTCTGTATTGGGGTTTCCCTGATTCCGAAAACTTCCAAATAGGAGCCCTCAGGGACACTCGGGAGATGCAGGTTTAGGGTTTAGTTTCAGGGTTCTCCGGGGATCGTCTTGAGAAGCTCTCATATCCCTCTACCACGCCCTAAGACATCATGGATCATCCCTGCAATTCAATTTGTAAACAAAAAAAAACAAGGGGGCCCTTCCCAAATTAAGGATACCTTTTCCGGGATGCCCCTTACAAGGATTATAATACATTGGGGTCACTTTGGAGTCCCCCTGATTTTGGGAGGAAACTACAAAAAAACTACAGCGACCTAGCGTCATAGGCTGCGAAGCATGCAGTCGCATTCACCACGCCACCAGACTGAGGGTCAGGATCAACACCTGCCGACTGCGTTTATAGTAAGGGTTTAGCGTCTGAGATCTTACGGTCTAGGGGTTAGGGTTTAGAGTCTAGGGTGTAGGGTTTGGGGTTTAGGGTTTAGGGTTCAGAGTTTATGATTGAGGGTCTGCAGGGTTCGGGCTTCCATGGTTTAGGATGAAGAGGTTAGGGTTTAGGTAGGTTCAAGAGGTTGAGGGTTGAACGTGTACGGTTGGGGCTTCAGGGTACAGGGTCTGGAGCTCAGGGAATGGAGTAAAATGGGCTTTGGCAGACACAGCACTTCAAAGTCTACGTTTGCAGATTTAGGGCTCGAGGCACCAGACTAGGGTTACTGGGGTTCAAGGGCCAGCCCGCCCAAAGCTCAGACTAGATCCCGCAACCGACACGACTGAGAAGGGGAAAAAGGGGGCGGGCTTCATGAAAATTATGGATGTCCTAGAGTGTTGGCCGGCAAGTGCTACGTAGTTTCATTTAAACCTTGCCAAACTCCAGAAAAACAGCTCAGCCCGGCCTCTGTTGCAGGCGATAATTCCCAGTTCGCACGCAGGCACCAGCCCTTTCCTTGCATGCTGCGATTATGCTTTTTGTGGTTTACGGACCAAGGCATCAGATTTGCTGTGTAGAATTCCTAGTTTGGAAAAGTTCTGATGCGGGTTGGGATTTTAGGGCGTGCAGCTTACGTTGCTTCAGCAACCCCTAAGCCCTAAGTTGAGCAACAACTCCCAAGAAGCCCAAATCTCTTGCTTTGAAGGGAAGTTGCAAACCAAGGTGGGAACTTGGAATCGAATTTAGGATGTTTCCTCAAACAGGAAGGTCTCCTGCGTAATGATGCCCCAGGCTACGATTTTTGGTTTCCATTGAGACTCCCTCCCAGGGAGAGGATCCCTAATTTTTTGTAACCCCCCACCTCAAGGGAACCAAACTGCAGTGAACTGAAGCAGCTCATGAGCAAACCGAAATAGAACTGCAGCTACTCAAGCAACCGGCCACATATCCAAGACAGGCCACCAACCCCCAAAAATTCGTAGAAGTTCTTGTCAATCAGGCTCAGTCAGGAGCCAAAGGCATACATGGACCCCAGCTCCAGATCAATCGTCGGACATCACAAAACAACAAATTGCAATATCAGACTCCTTCCAACACAAAATGATATACCTTGCCCCACTTAAGCCACAAGCGCCCAGAACACCCGAAACACCCACCATGCACCCAAAATCTCAAACCCCACACCGATACACCCATACCCCCACATCCCAGACTCTTAACACTCAACCCCCCGCCCCCCAAATCCTAAACCTCAAATTCCAAATACCAAAAAACCTAAGCCCTGAAATCCTGCACCTCCCAACCCCCGCACCCTAAAACCGCCCAGGGTCATGATGTAGTAGTCGCCTTTGCTGATGACGTTGGCGGGCGCGTGGCCTCCCTCCTGCTGACCCCCGAAGTGTCCCATCTCTGGGTACCACCTGGGTAGGGCTATAATGGGACTATATCGGGATTATATTGGGATTATATTGGGGTTATATATAGGGATAATGGAAAAGAAAATGGAAACTACTATAGGGTTTAGGGGTTTAGGATTTTGGGTTAAGGGTTTAGGGTTTAGGCCTTGAGGTTTAGGCTCAAGGGTTTAGGATTTAGAGTTTAGGACCGTTTAGGATTTAGGTTTAAGCTTTAGGATTTAGGAATTGGGGTTTTGGGTTTTGGGTTCAGGGAGGTTGGGATTTGAGTGTTTCCCAGATTGAGGGGTACCATTTTGGGGGATCATAAGGATCATACTATTTGGGGGGGAGGCGGGGGGTTCTACAGTGGGTTCGCTGTATTTATGGAAACTACAATTTAGGTACAGATTGTGGGGTGTAGGTTAAAAAGTTGAGAGTTTGGGGCGTAGGCTTCAAGGTTTATAGCCAAGGGTGCGGGTTTAGGGTTCAGGTTGAGACCTTTAGGATTTAGGGTTAGAGTGTAGGGTGGGTTTGTTGTAGGTTGGGGTCTGAGAGGTTTAGGTTTAGAACGTAGGCTTAGTGCTTGGGGTGTAGGTTTCGGATTTAAGCTTAGAGCCTGGGGTAGGGTTCAATAGTTAATTACGATGGCCTGGTCTAAAACGTTTTCAGAAGGAAGCGCTTCCAGACAGCTAGCGAACGCAAGGAAGCGGCTGGCACGCGCTTCGCACCGAAATCTCCCAGGGGAAGTCAATGATCCCAATATGATCCTATACACCCAGGGGTTTAGGGAATTAGGGTTTAGGGATTAGTGCACCTAAGAAGACGCGATTTTGAGAAAACCACCATCCAGCATGACCTATAACAGGTAAGAGATCCTAGGTGTCTCTCCACAACCTGGTGCTTAAGGGCGAGGGAGAAGCGGATATAGGGACTATCATCGGGGATCCTAGACGAGTGTTCTTGCGATCCCCTCTGGGACTTTCCCTCAAGCACGTTCAAGCAACTAGGCGTGCGAAAGCACCTGAAATTCTTGCGGCTTCCTAAAGCAAAGAAAATCTTGGCCGCCAGTTTCCACAACAGGTGAGGGAGTTTGGGGCATAGAGCAATATATACACTATTTTACTATAGTGAGGTTTCCATTTCCTTTTCCACTATCCCTATATCACCCCAATATCAGCCTAATGTTCGCCATATATCTACCCTATTATCACGTAGTTCGTGGCTCTGGGGGAATAACACAACCCTAAGCCCTAAGCCCCTGGATCTTCATCGCAGGAGACCTGGCTCAGTTCTTCGATAAACTCCTCCCAATGATAAGCCTCCCCCAACTCGCCAATGAACAACATTCACCCTTATGATGCAGATCCCCCAAATGGTCCCCCTAATTTTGGCAAACCCCTAAACCACAATATATACCTAGTGTGCATCTAATTTTCCATTTTTGCGTTAAAAGTAAAACAAAGTATGTACTGTGATCTCGCATCTAGTTCGGGAAACAAGTAAAAAGTGAGAACCAAAACCCACCCACCAACCAATGAAAGATATAAAGCCCTGAACCCTAAACTTTAAGCCTCAAAACTTAAACCAAAAACCCTGAACCCCAAATCTCTAAACCCTAAACCCGGCCTACCTTACAAACGCATCCCCTGCAGACAGATAACTTGTACTGCTCCAGCGGATCTGTGAGTCCGTTACCTTGGGTTGCGTAACTTTAGGGGTTTAGAGGTTTAGGAATTTAGGGGTTCAGGGGATGTAGGGTTCAGGGTTTAGGGGTTTAGTGGTATAGGAACATTCAGGAGTTTAGGGAAGTTCAGCAGTTTAAGGGTGTGGGGTTCCAGGGTCTAAGTCACTTAGGTTTTTGCGGTTTAGGGTAAAGAGTAAACTCAACTCCGGATCTCCTACCAGGCTAGTGTCCCCGGATGCATGTGTGAGAAGATCACCTAGCAGCAGCCTTCTCAGAAGTGGTTATAGGCGTCGGCAGACTTAACCCCAACCGTTCAACCGCAAGCCAGATCCCTCTACCTTAGATCCCAGCAGTCGCGCACCCTCTTCCCTGAAACTCCATGGCCTTCACGCTAAACCCTGTCGGACTGAGAACTCCACCGATTGCCAGGCCCTTCAGCGGAATGTGCAGCCCCTCGTTGGCCTTCATTTCTTGTGCGCACTTTCTGTATATTGAACATCTGACTGCCCCCTCGTATGAAACATGTTCCGAACATCTTTAGATTCCTATACAGAATATCTCGTCTTGATTCAAAATCAAAGTCCAAGGAAGATATGAAAGATGACATTCGGATGCGTCTTGGGAAGTGGTTATCATAATTATTGGAGTGCGGTGGCTTCTCAGAATTGTTGATCTCTGGATGGGTGTTGATCATGGGGTTGCTGTTTCAGGGGCACCTCATTCCAAACAACCCATTGTGTTGAGAGGCAACTCCAGTTCTTGCCTAAGACACACACTGTTGATTGCCAAATGGAGTTTCCAAGAAGTACAGTAGGGATCCCTTTTTGCGGGGTCGCGATATCAAGTGCTATACCACAACAATCAAGAAGTCGGGAGCCTTGTTGCCGCTCCAGATCCTGTGGGAAATCGCGGGCACGTAATGTCCTCGCAGATCCAGTCTTGGCTCGGCTACCCCGATTTTCGCTCCTGGTACCAGTTTCGTATTGAGAACCCTAGTTGGAGGGTCAGGGAGACTTAGTAGTAGGTTAATAGCCCCTATAATCCATCTAGTAACCCTATCTATTCCGATTATTAACCAACTTACTAAGTTCCCCTGACCCTCCAAGTATCCAACTTAGCCTGCCAAGGTTGGCGTCTGTTGACCAATATGCAAGGGCCCAGGCCCAAACCTTATACTCTGACACCAGGGTTCTTAACTCACCATACTCATAGTAACCATATTAATAGTACGAACGAAAATCATGGACAATGACACAGTCAGACCGCAGCAAAAACAACGCTACGATTGCCCGCAGGCCTGCATAGGACTCTCCAAACACGAAGAAGTTCGTCTTCTGGTACTGCGGGAACTGCTGGAAGAACTTCTGCAGAAACCTTAGCGAAGAGGTTGTAAGATTTGAAGTTACAGGGATCCTGTAGGGTTTGGTCAGGTCACTTAAAACCCTCATCAAGGTTGGCCTTTGGGAATACATGTAGCAAGCATACGGTTCTGTCAACTGCGTCCGAAGTAGCCTGATGACTCATCTCTCATAGATGCAAAGGCATGCACAAATCTTAAATCCCTGCAAGGTGGCTCTGAGCCCAGCAAGAGCGCCGCAGGTCAACGAAACTCCCAATGTCAGCAAAACTTGAAAACAAGTCTTACACGCATCCGAATCTGCCCAACAAGAAATACTCATGGTAATACTGCCCTAGCCTATGCCTTGGGTTGGGCCCCCACCCACGCACAGTGACCACGAGGGATACTGGTAATCATAATAAGGTCCTCATATAGTCTTATATACGACTACGACTGGGTGGGGGCCCAAGCTAACCTCCGTCTGACAGAACCCACTGATTTCACATGTTTCGTTGTCACTCATACAACAGCTTCTCAAATGAAAAGAGCCCTCAATGGGGACGCCCCAGGGTCTCAATGGTCTACCGGAATCCCAATAGCAATAAGAATAACAGTCACAGTACTAATGATGATAATAGTAATAATAATAGTGATAGTAATCGTAATAGTAATAGTAATAGTAATAATCATAGTAGTAATTGTTGTAATAAACATAATAGCAATACCAATAGTAATAGGAATAATGATGATAATAATAATGATAGTACTAGGAATAATACGCTCCAAGGTGACAACCCAACGCCCAAGGCATCTGACCGCTGCCCAAAGGCACGTACATGTTGTCCGCAACTCCCTGTTGAGTTGAGGGTTTGGGGTTTGGGTTATAACGTTTAAGGCCTAGGTTTGCAGTTTAGGGTTTAGGGATTTGGGGCGGGAAATTAGGGCTCAGGGTTTAGGGTGCAGGGATTTTGGGAAGGAGATTTGGGTTGAGGGATTCAAACTGGCTTACAGGTTAGTGGGATTATACAGTAAGCTTCAGAAGATGGAAGGCCCCTTCGCGATTGGGATAGTGGGTGATTGTAAGGCGCCTACAGGGTTCTCCGTTAGGCATAATGATGTATGACTCATTTTAAGCTCCCACATGAGGAGCATGTAGGATGCTATGATGGATATGCAAAGGCTCTAGGGGACTCTCTCGGAAGTAGACAGGGACTGCCAGGATCCAGGGCCCCCCGTCTTGGCTTGCATCCTATTTTCTTAGTGTGCACTGAGGGTTCCGCCGCGGCAGGGTCCAACTCGGGTTCCGCATGCATCGCTATGCACTGGCAAATCTGCCCTTCTGAATGATCAAACCCTGACTGAAAACTCACTGAACGAAAATCTGCCTCAGTACCTAACCAAAAACTTGTACTGGCAGGCCTATCTACACTATCTACCCAACAATTTCTGCCCCATCCCCAGGCCCCTTCTGAACTAAATAAACTGTGCATCTCGGAGTCTCAGCCCTGTTGTTGTGCGGCCTGCTCGTTGTGAGTGCCGATGCCCGTGGAGAAGCCAACGCCAGCAGGCTGGTCGACCCACATTACCTGGATATCTCTAGGGATATACATGTACATTTGCCTTATATATATATATACATACTATTTATTTTTATTATATTATGTTATGTGTTGGGGTTTTGGGTTAAGGGTGGAGGCTCTACCGTAGAGCTATAGTGTAAAATTTGATAATCGCACGGAAAAGAACGTGAAAGATGGAATGGACACGTAGCTTATAGAGTGGTCTCCAAGAAAAAGAGGTCCCTTGGTCCTATACAAGGAGTCCAACACTTTGGCGGGCGGTAAAGGGTTTAGGGTTTAGGGTTTAAGGGTTTAGGGTTTAGGGTTTAAGGGTTTAGGGTTTAGGGTTTAGGGACTGCAACTTTTGAAAATGCCCAACCCTCAACCCTGAACCCTAGACCCTGCTATAGGGTTTGTGATACTCTTTCGTCAAGGAATCTACCTTAACTCATATGAGGAATCTTGCTATTATTTAAGGTGTATTCTCTATTTGAAGCCTTTGTGGACTATCGGAAGCATAAAAGATCCCAACGTCAAGATAAAAGGGGATCTGTGAGATTCTATGGGCCTTAAAGCTTCAGGTCCTGAGTGTTTTCCAAATGCTGCAGTTCTAACAAGGTGATGAACAAAAGATCGGCAATCTCCGACTCTAAGTGAAAGACGGCTGGAGGAATCTCAGAATCTACTGTGAAACCAACCGAACCCCTACTCCAGTAGACTCCACGCCCCGAAGGAGCTCATCAGGGGCTCAAACCCTCCTCTGAGACGCGGCTACCTGTTCTTCTTACGGTTCGTTGCACGTGTTCCCCACTAGCGCAAAGACTCTTGCTGATCCAAATGTTCATGTTACTAATATTTTGAATCTACATGCTCACGTTAGTAAACGTGCAATTAAAACTCATACTGCCACTATCCTTACTGACTGGGGATGAGTCGGAACTAAGGGAATATATTATGTAGGCATCATATAGGGACTATAGTCCTTTATTCCCTACTAACCACCAGTAAGTATAACATCCCCATATATACCCTAAAATACTATAGTAGCTTCCATCCAATTTTCCATTATTCCCTAGTAACCATCAGTAAGTATCACTATCGGTGCAAGCCACATTGGCAGCGTAGTGCCATGAAGATGGGTTTGGATAAGTCGACTGACCTCACTCCCGCTCATCAAGTTGCGGCTACCGGGGTGGAGGGATTAAGTGCCAAAAGTGGCATATAGTCCCCCTTAAGTAGATAGAATATGGCTTTGGGTATATTAGAATAAGATCCCCATATACCCCATGTTCTATCTACTTAAAGGGGGACTATACCCTGAGGGCTTAGGGTGCAGTGTCAGGATTCTGGGGGTGCCTCGCCAGAAGCTTCAGGGCTAATCTTGAGCAGCTCCCACATGGGTTCACACAGGGCCATCAAATCCCAAGCCAGCACGAAAACCCGCACCCTGCACCAAGAGATCGACTCAAGATTCTATGTCGGAGATATAAAGAAAGAGGCCTCATTTGTCTGCGACGTCCCCATCTGTGATTCAGGAATCCAAACGGGCTGTTCTTGGAGACGAATGCAGACATGGGGTTCCATAAACAGGTGGTCCCCATAGAGACCTCAATAGTACACTTGAGTGTAAGGACTCCCCCCAAAAAAGGCCCCTAATTCTTGGAAACCCCCTCATACCTCTCGGTATCCGTCTCCACCAAGCATGCCAATATCAAACAGAAGAGAGGCCCTCTTACTAACCTTACAATCGTGATAGAAACGTCCACGATGCAACTTTCCAAGTTTATGTGGAACCCTTTCCTTCACGGATAATGATATCGTTTTTAACGAAGGGGCGCAGGCATAGGGCTTTCCAGATCAGCATCCCAGCCTCCAAAATCCACAGAAGTCAGTCTCACAGCTCCCCAAATCCAAAACCCCAGCCAAGGTCCTAAGCCTGAATCCACGCCCTGAAGCTGAACCTTGAACCCTCAAAAGTAGCTACCATCAGGGGTGAGTTCGTTTTGTTTTGGTCAAAATACTAACTATCATATAGGAATGTTTGCAGGACCCTTGAGGACCTTAAATCCCTGAAAGCAGCACCTTGCCCGCAAAGCTCGAACTCGAAACGTGGAATGATCGCTTGGACAACTGGGGCTCTGAAGATTGGTGGTCCATTTCGTGGAGTCCCTATAGCAAGGATGCTAGTACTTTGCGTTCCACATTAAGCTCCTCTACTTCTGGAACCTACCAACAGTAGCTGCTGTTGATTCCAAAGCTCCTGCATGAGTTCTTTTAAACATGTGCTGCCGATGCACCACTCTTCGCCACCTTGCAGGGGCCGTTCTCTGCAAACCTGGATCATGGTCCTTCTGTAAAAGCCTTCGGAAATCCAACTCTATCTCAAAGATGTTACTCCTGTCTCGCAGGTCTTTGTAGCATAGCCTACATCTCTTGCGTTTAAGGTTTAAGGTTGAAGGGACCCTAAACCCTAGTTTGGAGAACTTCCCACATGCTCCCAGCTCCCCCGACGCAGCTCTTTTTTGGGGTTTGGTCTGGTCTCAGCAGGCCCCAAAGACCTTGATTGAGGAACATGCCCTAAATGATAAATGACACCGCGTCTGCAAAACGATTACGTGCGGCCTTGAATAAGGGGCATTGGGCTCCCTGGGTTTTTGGTCATGGCTCTGAATAGACTCAAGGTTCGAGGATGGAGGTCCAGGGCCTAGCATTTAGAATTTAGGTCCTGGGCGTTGGGCTTGGGGTGGCTTCTGAGAAAGGCATAGGTCAAGGATGAGTCTACACGGATGTTTCAACAGGTGGCTTCATCTACGCCCTTAACCATGAATCCTAAGCCCCAAACCCTAAACCCTAACACCACCTCATCTGAGATAGGGTTTAGTTACGCAAATCTCTAACTTCTGCTTGGATTCCCATGTTGTTGTTGCTGCTAGCAAAGACATATGTCTTTGCACTAGGGTTCTGGGCTCTAGAGCCAAGGCATAGGGTGTGGGGAAGGCAGGGTTAGGGGCGTGAGGGTTTCAGAAGCCTCGGTTCGTAGCTTATAAGGAAAGCTAGATGTCCTACACAATTGCCCATCACCCTCCGCAACGCTCTTCTAAGGCTCCTTCCAGCTCACTCAACACAAGGTCGAACGTTCAATCAACAGAGGGCAAACCATCCTGCAGGAGGTATGCCTATTACGAAGCACTCGCATTATCTATCACATTATGTGTAAGAAACTCTCAGATATTAGCTGATTGCCGCAACCATCACCTTAAGTCGCTTTCGCAAAGAGTGAAGGAAGCGATCCTTTGCAGTAGTCCATGCACAATACAATAGTTTCCACTTTCTTTTCCATTCCCGTACTCCCCTGCCAACCAGAGGTACATCACTACCACCACCCTGCTCGCTTTGGTTCCCATCATCCCTGCTTTGGGTCTGCAATGTTATGCTCCGCTACTAAAGATGACTCGTGGCATCCTCAACTCTGCTGCCAAACAGTAGTTTCCATTTTCTTTTCCAATATCCCTATATAACCCCATATTACCCTACATTCTCCCAATATTACCCCAAGGCTTAAGAACTACAGTATAACGGGGCCCCTAAATCCTAAACCCTAAACCCCTAATCCCTGGGACCCTACACCCGAAACCCTAAAAACCCTAAACCTAAACCCTAAACCCTAAACCCAAAATTTCAAACTTTAAATCCTCAAAAGGTGGTGTTTGGATAAGATGGAATCCGGGACGCAGTGCCAGCTGCGAGGAGCAGCCTGGGCCCCCTGAGAGCCTCACAAACATGTCGGCTACACGTTTAAGGTTTAGGGTTTTAGGGTTTAGGCTTCAGGGTTTAGGGTTCAGGGTTTAGGGTAGGGCTATAATGGGGCTATATTTGGATTATTTTGGGGTTATATAGGGATAATGGAAAAGAAAATGGAAACTACTATATTATTTAGGGGTTATATTGGGGTTATATAGGGATAATGGCAAAGAAAATGGAAACTACTATAGTATAATTAATGGAAAAGAAAATGGAAACTACTATTTAGAGTCTGGGGATTTGGGGTTTACGGGTTTAGGGTTTTGGGCTGTGAGTTTACGGGCTTCTAACTTTTGAGAGTTTTGGGTTGAGGGTTTTAGGGTTTAGGTTTTTTGGGTTTGGGGTTTAAGGTTTAGGGTCTGGAGGGCGCTTGCACTGGCCCTACTTTCTGGCACCCCTATGTTTACCTAATGTGAATTCCGCTAATGGGAGGATTGGGTTTAAAGTGTGGGGTTTAGTATGCGCCCACCAGGTTGTTCACAAGTTCGCTGAAGAAGGTCCAAAGATTACTTGAGGTTCGAAACCTTCTGATTCCGAAGTCTCTCAGCCCTGATGTCATCCTGCATGGTCTTTGTGATTCCTCCACCGTCCTGGCAAGATCCAATAATTCTGGTAGACATGTCACTATCCTCCTGGCCTGAAACCTGCCATCCCAAAGGCACAGGTCCTGTACCCCAACTCAATTCATGCGAGAAGTCGAAATTGCCCAGTGGCCACATCACCAGCGGTGCCGTTGAAGGGTCCCTCGGGATAATTAACATTTCAGGTGCGTGGTTTGCGGGGATGGGAAAAAGGTTTCAGGGTTGTGGGAGCATGTGGCATTATGTTGGGCGCTTCTAACCTTTCACTCACTCTGCAAGCTAGACAATCAGCCCCAAACACTTGAAGACTTGAACCGGAAAAGACTTGACCACTTAAGTTCAGGTCTTGCACTTTAGGGTTTGGTGCTGGTTAGGACTGCGGTATATAGTGTATTAGGATTATGGCATGACATAATTCTAGTCAGTCCTAGCAGTGGGGGGGAGTCCAAGGTTGAAGTTGTGGAGATAGCAGAGCCCCAAGTGGCCTGATACAGATCTGCAGACCTGAAACTGCATTTATGGCCATGCACATCTTAAGGTTTCAAGGTTGCGAGAAGGTCGAGGACTTTGGTCCAGGCACTAAACCATAAACCCCTAAACCCCAAACTCCTGAAGACCCTAAACCTATTGGGACCTTTAACCTCTTCATTGAACCTAAAGCTCTCTGATCAACAAATCATTAGCCATGACCATGTTGGGAAGGAGGCTCCTGGAATTTAGAGGTCCTAATGGATTTGGGGGTTATAGGGCTTATATAGGTTTATATGGGAGATATACAGGGGTTATATAGGGGAGAATGGAAAAGAAAATGGAGACTACTATTTAGGGTTTCGGGTTTAGAGTTTAAGGATTAGAGTTTAGGGTTTAGGACTCAAAAACAAATGCAAAATGGGCTATAACTTTTCCAGACGTGTTGATGTGGCTGAAAGCGCCGCTGCTGCTCCTCCTCCTCCTCCTCTTCCGCTGTTGCCGCTACGGCTACTACTAGGGCTCCTGGAACCCCATATATCCCCAATATAACCCCTATATAACCCCTATGTACCCTATATAACCCCAATATAACCCCAATACAACCCCAATATAATCGCAATGCAAACCCCTCCTGCTCCTGCTGCTAAAAGCCTCCCGGAATGAAGGAGACGAGCGTCTGCTTCGCCTCGAACAGCCAGAAGAAGTACTTGGTGACCAGGTTCACAGCAATGTAGCCTGAGGTCTGGTTCACGCTGGAGTCCTGGGTTCGGAGGGCCATCTAGTTCTACAAGTAGTAGTAGTAGTAGTAGTAGTAGAATAGTAGCAGTAGTAGTAGCAGCAGTAGTAGTAGTAGTAGTAGGCGTCCCCCCCCGTAGGGCCTACATTTTACTTAAAATGGACTATAATGGGAAAGGGGTGGGGGGGTGGTAGTTCCGTG